>OX451738.1:356915659-357224059 GCA_948472305.1 Vicia faba
GAAGAGGAATTCATGGTGAGCCACCTCAATTCCTTCAAGTATGTGGAAATGGATGGTGAATTCATAGAAACTCCGTGCAAGGCTTTCGAAGTTGTTCCTCCTATGGTTGCCTCCATCAAAATCTCCTCCAACATATCAAAAGCGGATGAAGTTATACCAAGAATGGTTTCACTTAAGGATGCTTGTGCCGTGGTCGAAAATGGAAATTGTACTATCTGGGGACAACTTCCCGACATTTCGTTTAAAGTAGACAAATTTGTGTTGGGTTTCACCATTAAAGCCCATAAAGAAGTCAGGCACGCTCGCGTGGGAAAGCTACCTCTCCGCATCGGAAATCATGAAGTGAATGTTGTGGAAGACTCTGATGATGAATGCACTTTTGAAGAATGGATATGCCTTACTGCCGGAAGAAAGCTCAACAATTGGCATGCAAAGGATTTCACTCCCATCTCCTTCATTGAGGAGTAATTACTGTTTACTGTTTTCTGTCAATTCAAGAACTTTTGTCTGTAATCTTAATTCCAAACAATGACTTTTAAGCCATGTGCCTTGCCCGGGGCACTATGGTCCATTTGTTAAGGGTTTTGTTCATGTTCATTTATCATATGATCATTTAATATAAACCATTGGTCCTTTTGCATTCAAATTTTTCTGTTCACTGTCTTTATTTTCCTTTATTACATTTTTTCAATAGCCATGTATGTTACATGCAGACACACACATTTGCAGATCTTCATCCACTTTGGATCTCATTGTCAATGACTCTACTATTTCCAGTTATGACTTTGAACATCCAATTAAACAAACCGAAGACGAAGGCGAGGAAGATTGTGAAATACCAGGAGAACTAGCCAGACTTCTAATGCAAGAAGAGAAAGCTATTCAACCTCATGAAGAGCCATTCAAAGTTATCAACTTAGGTACTGAGACAGATAAGAGAGAGGTCAAGATCGGCGCCAACCTAGAAGATGGTATCAAGAGTAGATTGGTTCAGATGTTACATGACTATGTTGAAGTGTTTGCTTGGTCATATGAAGATATGTCAGGGTTAGATACTGACATTGTGGTTCATCATCTACCAACAAAGTAAGATTTCCCTCCTGTTAAGCAAAAGGTTCGTCGTATGTGGCCAGACATGTCTGAAAAGATAAAGGCTGAGGTAATAAAGCAATTTGATGCAGGTTTTTTGGTTGTCACATCTTATCCTCAACGGATTACGAATGTGGTCCCCGTGCCAAAGAAAGATGGAAAGGTTCGTGTGTGCGTAGATTATAGGGATCTGAATAGGACAAGCCCTAAATATAAATTCCCTCTACCACATATTGACGTCTTGGTTGATAATACCGCTCAACATAAAGTCTTTTCCTTCATGGATGGGTTTTCTGGATACAACCAAATCAAGATGGCTCCCGAAGACATGGAGAAGACCACCTTTGTTACGCAATGGGGCACCTTTTGCTACAAGGTCATATCGTTCGAATTAAAGAATGCAGGGGAAACATATTAAAGAGCTATGGTAGCTTTATTTCACGATACGATCCATCATGAAATAGAGGTTTATATGGATAATATGATTGCAAGGTCACAGACTGAAGAAGAACACCTAAATCACCTAAACAAGCTATTTAAGAGGCTGAAGAAGTACAAGTTGAGGTTGAACCCTAATAAGGGCACATTCGGAGTAAGGTCTGGAAAGTTTTTAGGTTTTTTAGTCATTGGTAAAGGCATCGAAGTTGATCCTGCAAAGGTAAAGGCCATTCAAGAAATGTCAGTTCCCCGCTCTAAGAAAAGAATCATAGGATTCTTGGGTCATCTTAATTACATTGACCGTTTCATATCTCATCTAACTTCTACCTGTGAGCCAATCTGCAAACTCCTGAAGAAAGACCAAGTAGTCAGATGGAACGAAGATTGGCAAGCTTCCTTTGATAAGATCAAGGAATATTTGCAAGAACCTCTTATCCTTATGCCTCTGGTGGAAGGAAGACCATTGATCATATACTTGACTGTACTTGAGAATCCTATGGGGTGTGTGTTGGGCCAACATGACGAGTCTGGCCGAAAAGAGCATGCAATATACTACTTGAGCAAAAAGTTTACCGACTGTGAAACCAGATAGTCACTGCTCGAGAAAACTTGCTGCGCTCTGGCATGGGCTGCTCGTCGGCTAAGACAGTATATGTTGACTCACACAACTCTATTGATTTCTAAGATGGACCCTATCAAGCACATCTTTGAGAAACCCGCTCTCTCTGGACGGATAGCTAGATGGAAAATGATTCTGACTGAATACAATCTTCAATATACAACACAAAAGGCCATCAAAGGAAGTGTATTGGCAGATCATTTTACCCATCAAGTTGTTGATTATTATCAATCTATGAACTTTGACTTCCCGGATGAGAATATCATGTTAGTGACTGACTGTGCAAAACCTGGATCGTATGACGGACCTGAACAAGGATCCCGATAGACTATGGTTTTTGATGGAGCTTCCAACTCTTTGGGCAATGGAATTGGTGCAGTGATAATTTCTCCTGAAGGTTGTCACACCCCTTTCACTGCTAGACTGTGCTTCGATTGTACGAATAATATAGCTGAGTACGAGGCATGCATCTTAGGATTGAAGGATGCCATTGACTTAAGGATCAAGCATTTGGAGGTATTCGGAGACTCGGCTCTAGTGATTAGCCAATGAAGGAAGAATGGGACACTAAGCATCCTAACATGATTCCTTACAAGGAGCTTGTGTTAACTATGATTCCATACTTCAAAGAGATCACCTTTGAACACTTCCATAGGGAGGAAAATCAGTTAGCCGACGCTTTGGCCACAATGTCTTCCATGTTCAAAGTCAAATGGGATAACGAAACTCCCATGATTACAATCGAAATATTTGACGAACTTGCACACTGCTATTAGCTTAACACTAACAAAGAGAAACCATGGTACCATGAGGTGAGGATATATCTTGAAGCACAAGAGTATCCTGAAGGAACTTCCATCAATGATAAGAAGTTCTTGCAAAGATTTTCAGCCAAATTCTTTCTAAGCAACGGAATCCTGTACAATTGCAACCATGATTCTACTCTAATCACGTGTGTGGACAAGAAGGAGGCAGAGAAAAATAAGGAAGACATGCATGATTGCCTATTTGGGACCCACTCTAGTGGACACACTATAGCTAAGAAAATCCTGAGGGCTGGTTACTATTGGTCCATAATGGAAACTGATTGTCATCATCACTCAAGGACTTGCCACAAGTGTCAAGTCTATGCTGACAAGGTCCATGTACCTCATATTCCTCTAAATGTCATGACCGCTCTGTGGCTGTTTGCAATGTGGGGAATTGATATGATTAGAGAGATCAAATTTATCACTTCTAATGGACATTGTTTCATCCTTGTTGCCATTGATTACTTTACCAAATGGGTCGAAGTTGCCTCATATGCCTCAGTTACCAAGAATGTTGTAGCCAGGTTTATCAAGCATAACCTTATTTGTCGTAATGGTATCCCCGAAAGGATCATCACTGACAATGAAACCAACCTCAAAAATGTTATGATTACAAAACTTTGTACTCAGTTCAAAATCAAGCATCACAATTCTTCTTCGTGCAGACCCTAGATGAATGGCGCAGTGGAAGCTGCCAATAAAAATATTAAGAAGATTGTGCAAAAGATGGTGGTGACATTTAAAGACTATCATGAGATGTTACCATTTGCTCTCTATGGCTATCGTACTTCATATCGAACATCAACTGGGGCAACCTCATTCTCCTTGGTCTATGGCATGGAAGTTTTCCTACTCGTCGAAGTTCATATTCCCTCTTTAAGGATAATGAAGGAAGCAGATTTAGGTGAAGACGAATGGATTCAGACTAGGTTGGATCAGTTGAACTTGATTGACGAGAAGCGACTGGCTGCTGTTTTTCATGGTCAGATGTACCAAAAACATATGATCAAGGCTTTCAATAAAAAGACTAGGCCTCGAGTATATCAGACTGGCGACTTAGTAATAAAGTGCATCATTCTTCCACAAGGCGGCCCCAAGGGCAAATGGACTCCCACTTACAAAGGACCATTTGTTGTAAAGAAAGTTTTCTCTGGTGGTGCCATGATGCTGACTACTATTGACGACAAAGACTTCCCACATCCCGTAAATGCGGACATAGTTAAAAAATACTACATATAATGATCTGCTAGGTTGATACACCAAGGCAAAAATAAGGGCATCCTGGCGAACCAAAAAGGTCCGGGCAAAAGTTAGGGATATATGCAAAATATTATACATCCGGCAAGTTGAAAACCCGAAAGGGCGATTTGGGAAAAAATAGGTATCCTGGTGGGCTGAAAACCCGAAAGGGAGGCCCAGGAAAAAGTTAAGGATTAAAGCATATGACTATGTCCCGTAAAGTCTCTACAGCCAGCCTTTATTACCAAAGTCCCAGTTTAAATGGTCCAAGATCAATCCAATCAATTTCTATTCAACGACAAGGGATAATGTTCGAAGACATAGGGGTAATAGTGGGGTTGGAACACAATGAGATCATTTTCACATGGCTATTATTTTGTTTTCACATTGTATTCTTTCCATTCTTTTGACGATTTCCTCTTACTATGATCTCGGTATCTTTGTACAAAAACGCCTATTCATGGGCAAAACATCAATACAAATATACTTGGAAGTGCAAGTTTCTATTTTTTCTGTTTTGAATGCAAAAGTGTCCAATGACTAAAATTGAATGACATATGCATATAAACATGATTAAACTTTTAACAAACATATGCTTAAAAACAGTGACAAGCATCTCCTTAAATGCATTTGAGATATCCCCATAGAGTTATTTCAATAACATTATCCCCACAAATTTGGATTCATAAAATCCCCAGCCAAAGTTTCAATCTCCGGAAGATCCTCTCCCCAGCTGAGTTGGGTCTTAAAAGGAAGCCTTATGGAATTTTTCCTAAAAAATATCCTCCTCAACAGTTTGTTCAATATCCTCTTCAACAGGGTTTATTTCCCCCAACAAAGTACAGATTCCCCAACTTGAGTTTGCCTCTCATACTATTACAAATCAAGGGACCGCAACCCCTAATCCCCAGTGAAGTCGCCAACAGAGTCATTGTTATCTCTGAAAGTTATAGTAAAGCCTGAAACCCGACCAGATAACAGTCAACTTCATCCTTTCAAGCAAGTTACTATGAAGCCTGGACCCGACCAGATACTAGTTCAATTTCATCCTACTCTCAACTTACTCTGAAGACTGGACCCGACCAGATAATAGTAAATCTCAATTCCAAGTTACTAAAGCCTAGACCCGACCAGATAATAGTTTAACTTCTCAAATTGCTTAAGCCTAGACCCGACCAGTCAATAGTTCAAGCCTGGACCCGACCATTTAACAATTTAAAATTTTGAAGCCTGGACCTGACCAGATAACACCTCCAATTTCTGAAACCTAGACCCGACCAGATAACAGTGAATCTCAAATTTAGTTGCTAAAGCCTGGACCCGACCAGATATTAGTTTAACTTCTTCAAACTGCAGAGCTTGGACCTAACTAGTTAACAGTTCGAGTTACTGAAACCTAGACCCGACCAGATAACAGTTGATCTCAAGTTCAAATTGCTAAAGATTAGACCCGGCCGGATAACAGTACACCTCAATTTCAAGTTGCTAGAGCTTGGACCCGACCAGATAATAACTTAAATTCTCCATTTACTTGGAATCTGACTAGATAATAGTTAACTTCTTTATCCCTAGCAAGTCATTATGAAGCCTGGAATCCAACCAGATAACAGCTAACTTTCAAGAGATAATTCCCCACCAGAGCAATGGACAACTAAAACTCCTGAATTCTAGTTCCCAAGCAGAAATCAACACTCTCCATAGAGTCTCCTCAAGCAAAGTCAATATTCCTTAGGGGAGTTTCTTCTCAGCCAAGCAAGAATCCCCAACAGAATCATTTTAACAAAATCTAAAGATACACATACTCTTCATCCTCAACAGTAATCTGAGATTTAACTTCTCAAAACTCCCTAGTATCTGTCAAGGATACGCTTTGACAACATGTCACATTCATAAATCATATAACATACATAACATATACATGCAAAAAAATCTCATTTATTTTGAGAACATCATTACACCATGCATACATTCACATACAGCTAACCCTTTTGTTCATTGCAAAAAATATCATTGATCCAAAGACCTCTTTTGGATCAGAATTATTTCTTCCAGGTAAAGACAGGCAATACACCTAGTTTTTAGCATGAATCGACCATAGATTTATGCTGATCTTTCTCCAAATTTCTACCATCATCTCTCCAAATGGCATCTATAAGCCCATTCCCGAATCAATACATCATCGAGCGCAAATTTTTGGGCACTCTACTGTTCAATCATCTTTCACCTTCAAGTCCTGAATGACGGATCTGCCAATCTAACTCTTCAGATTTAAGAAGATTGAACAGGGGAAGTTATTGTACCTTCAAGTCATAAAGTTGTTGTACCTTCAAGATTGAACAGATGTATAGCCACCCCAGTGGTAGAGAGCGCACGCGTTTATGCTAAGGGCCTGGGTTCGAGCCCCATTGCTGCCATTTTTTCCTAACATTTTCACTTGTTTTCCTTTTTTGGTTTCAGCCAAGCGCGCCTGGGCTTAAGGCCATTGGGCCTCCATTTTTTTGCTTCTTCTCCCCCCTAGTTACTCATAGACACACAACCCATTTACTCATAAACTATTTTTTCCTAACATACACCCAAAACCTATTTCACACCCCTGACTTGTTTTCTTTTATATTTTATTTTATTTTACTATTTTTATTATTATTATTATTATTATTATTATTATTATTTTATTAATAAAAAATCCAAAAATATTTTAGTTATTACTTACACTTTAACATACTTATTTATTTTCTTTCAAAATAAAAAGACAAAATTACTTTATAAAACAAATTCCATTATTTTCTTAAATAAAATTAATTAGACTTAAAACTGATTTAGAATTTAGGACTTTCAATTAATTTTTTTATGTTAGTTTGATTAATACTAACTCTTATTCACAAAAAACCCCTAAAAAACAATTTTTGATTAAATGAAATTTCTTTTCTTAATTAATTTAGGTTCAATTTTTAATTAATTTAATTAATTTTTTCTTTTAGTTAATTAGATTAAAAGAAAACCTATTTTCTTAATAAATCAAAACTAAAACAAATTCATTTTCTTTTCATTCATGCCTTGTACATTATTTATTTCAACTTTTGTATATTTATCCATTAAATTCAATATGGTTGTAATAGATAATTATGTTTAATTTCTTGCAATCCCCATTTGTAAATTTGTATACCCCATCCCCTAATGATATAATAGCGTAGGATATTTACTTTCCGCAATTTATCACTTCCAAATATAAATGCTAATTAATTAGGGTTTGTATGGAAAGATAAAATAATACTTAGAAAACCCTAATTCAAGATAAATCAAGCATGAAAAATAAATACTTTGCACACTTACACCTTTAGGGTTAACTCCACTTGTTGCCTTGAGAAAATGGTCATGATATGCATGTGAGACATCTTAGCAAAAACAATAAAAAATATAAGATCATAGTCCCTCGATGATGCTACAAATGTTACCTTATAAATGATCTTAGTCCCTTAAGAAAAATGCTAAGATATCTCACTACATTATTATTTATGACTATACGATGATCCACGCTCGTCCCTTTACATCTAAATATAGGGATTCTTATCAATCAATGGTAAGATAGCAATGTCAAAGGAAGAGAGAAATGAACAAAAGACTTTTGAGTAGGTAGAATGTTCTTAGTTGCTTGCTCACAATCCATCTTCAAAAACAAACATCTTTTCAAACACATCAAACACTTTCAAAAAACATGAAATATTTTCAAAAAGTACAACACTTTGTATGCATTCTTATAGAGACGAGAATCATTAAAAAGTTTTCCTAAACGAAGGTGCTTTTCAAAAATACTTTCAAAACCCATCACAAACGCATTTCAAACAAAGAAATTTCAAAAGTGATCTAGTAAGCAACTAAGAGCCCATAGATAACTATGGATGGAAATGGTGCTAACACCTTCCCTTTTCATAACCTACCCCCCGAACTCAAGAAAACATCTCAAATGTCTTTCCTGTTATTTTCACCCTTTCCTTATTGGATAAAAGAAAAGTCAGTGATGACTCTTGCTATTCGCAATAATTGCGATCAAGCGTAAAACATCCAAGTCAGTTCTCCCATCATATTACAGTGAGAAAGATTGTGAAATACCTGAAGAGCTTGCCAGATTCCTAATACAGGAGGAGAAAGCTATTCAACCACATGAAGAGTCGGTCGAAGTCATAAATTTGAGTACAGAAGTAGACATGAAAGAGGTCAAGATAAGTGTCTATTTAGGAAGCAGTGTCAAGAGCAGGCTAATCCAGATGTTGCATGAATATGTTGAGATCTTCTCTTGGTCATACGAAGACATGCCAGGGCTTGATACTGATATTGTCGTCCACCGTCTACCGATGAAAGAGGCTTGTACTCTGATAAAACATAAAATTCGTCGCATGCATCCTAAAATGTCAGAAAAGATCAAAGCTGAAGTTATGATGTAGTTCGACACAGGGTTCTTGTAAGTTAAATCATATCCTCAATGGGTTGCTAAAGTTTTTCTGGTGCCAAAAAAAGACGGTAAGGTCCGTATGTGTGTAGACTACAAGGATCTGAATAGGGAAAGCCCCAAAGATGACTTCCCACTGCCACATATTGATGTTTTGATCGACAACACCGCTCAACACAAGGTACTCTCCTTCATGGATGTTTTCTCGGGCTACAATTAGATCAAGATGGCGCATGAAGACATGGAAAAGACTACCTTCGCCATATAATGGGGCACTTTATATTACAAAGTCGTGCCTTTTCGGTTGAAAAATGCAGGGGAAACATACATGGTAGCCTTATTTCATGATATGATTCATCATGAGATAGAGGTCTACGTAGATGACATGATAGCCAGGTCACAGACTGAGGAGGAGCATATTGATCATCTGCATAAATTGTTTGAGAGACTAAAGAAGTACAAGTTGAGATTGAATCCAAACAAGTGCACCTTTGGAGTAAGGTCTGGAAAGCTTCTGGGTTTCATCGTCAGCAATAAAGGTATTGAAGTCGGTCCTGCAAAGGTCAAAGTTATTCAAGAAATGCCATCTCCCCGTACTGAGAAAGAAGTCTTAGGTTTTTTGGGACGTTTGAATTACATTGTCCGTTTCATTTCTCATCTAACTTCTACTTGTGAGCCAATCTTCAAACTATTCAAGAAATATCAAGTGGTAAAATGGAACGATGATTGTCAGGTAGCTTTTGACAAGATTAAGGAGTATCCGCAAGAACCTCCAATTTTGTTGCTACTGTTTGAAGGAAGACCTATGATTTTGTACCTAACAATGTTAGAAAGTTCAATAGGGTGTGTACTGGGGCAGCATGGCGAGTCTGGTCGAAAAGAGCATGCAATATACTATCTTAGCAAAAAGTCTACCAACTGTGAAACAAGATATTTACTGCTCGAGAAAACTTACTGCAATTTGGCATGGGCTTCTCGCCGACTAAGACAGTATATGTTGACCCATACCACTTTATTAATCTCTAAAATGGATCCCATCAAATATATCTTTGAGAAGCCAACTCTCTCCGGAAGAATAGGTCAATGGAAAATGGTCTTAATAGAATATGATATCCAGTACACCACTCAATAAGCCATCAAAGGAAGTGTATTGGCGGACCATTTGGCACACCAAGTTGTCGACGACTATCAGTCTATGAACTTTAAATTCCCATACGAGAACATTATGCAAGTAACAGATTCTGAGGAACCTGGACCATATGAAGGACCTGAACCAGGATCCAATGGACTATGGTTTTTGATGGGGCTTCCAATGCACTTGGAAACGAAATCAGTGTTGTTATCATCTCTTCTGCAGGTTTCCATATGCCTTTCACTGCTAGATTATGCTTTGACGGTACCAACAATATGGTTGAATATGAAGCATGCATCACGGGTCTTAAGGTTGCTGTTGACCTAAGAATCAAATTCTTAAGCGTATATGGAGACTCGACCTTGGTAACCAGTCAGGTCAAAGGAGAATGGGATATGAAGCATCAGAATTTGATCCCTTATCGAGAACATGTGCTAACATTGATTCCGCATTTTGAAGAGATTACCTTTTAGCATATATCTAGAGATGAGAATCATCTGGCAGGCGCTTTAGCCACCATGTCCTCCATGTTCAAGGTCAGATGGGATAATGAGGCTCCCAAAATACCATTGAAAGATTAGACGAACCAACACATTGTTATGGGATTGATACTGATGGAGTAGATGAAAAACCTTGGTTTCATGAAGTCAAGAGATACCTTGAAACTCAAGAATAACTAGAAGGGGCATCCATCAATGACAAGAAGTTCCTACAGAAGTTCTCGGCCAAATTCTTCCTGAGCAATGGAGTTCTATATAAGCGTAATCATGATTCAATCCTGCTTCGTTGTATGGACAAGAAGGAAGCAGAAGAAATTATGCAAGATATGCACGAAGGTGTCTTCGGTACTCATCCCAGTGGACATACTACAGCTAAAAAGATCTTAAGAGTTGGTTACTATTGGTCGACTATGGAAACTGAGTGTCACCACCACTCGAGAACTTGTCATAAGTGACAGATCTATGCTGATAAAGTTCATGTGCCTCAAGTACCTTTGAATGTCATGACTGCCCCTTTGCCATTCGCAATGTGGGGCATTGATATGATTGGAGAAATCAAGCCTACTGCCTCTAATGGACACCGCTTCATCCTCGTCTCCATTGACTATTTTACAAAGTAGGTTGAAGCAGCTTCGTTCGCCTTTGTCACCAAGAATGTGGTTTCCTGGTTCATCAAGCATAACTTAATCTGTCGGTATGGCATCCCCGAAAGGACCATCACCGACAACGGTACCAGTCTTAACAACACCATATTACTGAAATTTGCTTGCAGTTCAAAATAAAACATCAATTTTCTTCTCCATATCGTCTGAAGATAAATGGAGAAGTGGAATCCGCCGATAAGAACATCAAGAAGATCATACAAAAGATGGTTGTGATATACAAATATTAGCACGAGGTGTTACCATTCTCTCTTCATGGTTACCGCACTTCGGCTAGAACCTCAATTGGGGTAACCCGGTTCTCTCTGGTTTATGGTATGGAAGTTGTCCTACCTGTCGAGATCCAGAATCCTTCTCTAAGAATCATGAAAGATGCAAACTTGAACGAAGACGAGTGGATTCAAACAAGATTGGATCAGCTAAACCTAATTGACGATAAAAGGCTTGCAGTTGTTTGTCATGGCCAGGTATATCAGAAACGCGTGATCAAGGCATTCAACAAAAAGATCAAGCATCGAGTATATTAGGCTGGTGACTTGGTAATAAAGCGCATCATTCTACCATAGGGTGATCCCAGGGGAAAATGATCTCCCACTTACGAAGGGTCATTTGTAATCAAGAAAATATTCTCTGGAGGTGCTATGATGTTGACCACCATGGACGGTGAGGATTTTCTGCACCTTGTGAATGCGGACATAGTCAAAAGATATTGTAGCGGTAGAAATGTTCAAGCCTAAGCCATTGGATTGACTAGCCTTTATAAAAATTAAAATAAGAATCACCACCGCGCTTTATTGTTTCCAAGGGAATGGGAAAAGAGAGAATAACCCAAAAAGAGGGGGGAAGATTCAAGGTAAGGGGGTTGGTTATGCAAAGGGAAGGTATTAGCACCCTAAAAATCTATGGTACTCCGAAGGATCCTCTTTGCAAAATATGTATATTTTGGCTATGAAAATATGTTGTATAGAAATAGATGGTAGAAGTAAGAAAAGAAGTATTTTTTATGATTTTTGCATCCGTCGTGGTTGCGAACCTTTAGTGCCTACGTACCACCTTTCGTGCAATAGGGGATCAGGGTACACGTAGTTCCTCTTTTAAAAATTTGAAACACAAGTGTATTGGTTGATTTTAAGAGATAAGACGTCATCGTCATTGTTCGTGTGGAAAACATACTTACTACCCACAATCATGAGAAATGAGAATTTGCATCATCTCAAAGTGGAGGATATGGCTTGGATTTTAAAATCAACAATGCCTCACTCAACACCCAACTGGAAAATATCTCACTTCACTACATATTGTAGAAGTATAGGTGTTTGCATCACTACAAGGATTGACAAGAGTCTAACCTTTTGAGAAAAAGTTTTAAAAGTAAAAGCCAAAGTGGCAAAATGGTTTGAAATGAAATTGGTTGACTTTTAGTCTTCTCGCAAAAAAATGTCAAAGTATTATTAAATTGATTGAAGTTTATTTATGAAAATGATTTTTGTGAAAATGCATGGACATAAATCCAAGTTTATTATGAAAGTGGTTCTAGTTTAGAAACAATAAGGGTTTTAAAAAAAAAGAGGGAGGAGATTTTGAAATTAAAGAAAATGGGAGGAGAAGAAGAGACTATCCTAAAGCATAAGGTAAAAGCTAAGGATAAGGACCATCTAACCAACAAGAAGCCAAAACTTGACATTATGAGCCAAGATAGAATTCCCATTATTTGGAGTGAAACCAAGCAAGAAAAGATACTAGACTTCTTCAAGTGTATTAAGTCTTCACAAAAAATTGGGCAGAGTAACGGCTGCATGCGGGTGAATTTCAGATTACAAATAAAGGATGTAATCACAAAAACCTGCACACAAAAACAAACAAGCAACCCAATGTCTTGAGGCAAACCCCAAGAGCTCTAGACAAAATAATCAGATAAGATCACAAGGTATCCAAGATAGGCCAAGGTTTCTAATCCTAAGTCCAAGAAAAAGTCCACTGCTCCACAATGCCAAGGATAGTAACCAAATAGTTCAAGTACCATTAAGAGTTTTGTAGGGTTTAAGTTGGTTATTAAGTATCTTAGAAAAAAAATAGAGAAAAGAAAAAAAAAGCTCAAGTGAGCAAAGTAAAAATGACAAGAAAATAAATGCTCAAGTGAGCAAAGATGAAAATGGCATGAAATGTAAATGCATAAAGCATACAAGAATAAAAGCATAAAATAAAACAAGTCAATAATTAGTGGTTAGTTGGATGACCATCTTGAAACTTGTATTTGGAACTCATTAGAGGATTGGTAGAATCAAAGCCTCCACACAATAAGTTGCATTTGCTTTTTGTCAAGTATATCATCCATTTGGAATTCTCACAAGTACCATTTAATAATCAACGGTGTTTAAGTGATCCGGGTTGACCAAAGGTGTTGTAGATCCATTAGAGTATTGGTAGAACCAAAGCCTCCACACAATGAATCTCAAGGTTATTGGATCAAAGAGATCAAATTAACATACTTGGGCTTGCAATCATAAGTTTGGGCCACAAATGATCATTTATTCGAATCGGGACAAAATTTAGCGCTATGTTAAGCAATCGTAAGTGGACTTATATAGAAGTCGCACCTATTTTGAGGCTGGTCAATAGCAATCTATGCACCATTTGTTTTGAGACATGATATAGAGATCATGCTCTAACAACATTTAGTGCAAGGTGAAGGGAATGAGATGAAGAGGAATTAGGGTAAAAAAGAAAACCACATTTGAATTAATATTTAATCAAACTATTATTAAAATCATTCATCCATTTTTATGGATTTAAACTCAACACCATGGATCCAATGATGTTAATAAAGCCATGACCAAAAAAATCAACTCAAGACAGCCAGAAAATATTCATAAAATAATAATATAATTAATATATACATTAAAGGGTTTAAAAAATGTAAAAAAAAAAAGGAAAATATCAATTATATTCAAATTAATCAAGAAATTAAAAATAAGACCATGGAAAAATCAGAAAAGGGGCCAAGTAATTTTATGAAATTTTTGGGAATTTTTAAAAGTCAGAAACTATTTTTAAAAATTAAAATAAATGGGCAAAACAAACAAAAATAGTAAAAAGATAGTAAAATCAGAAACAAAAATGAAATAAGGTCACCAATATTTGTCACACAATACCATTGGATCATTCCATAATTTTTTCAGAATTTAAAAATGTGTAGAAGTATTTTTAAACATTTTAAACAAATCAAATAAGTGTAAAATTCATAAAAAATACCAAAATACAAAATTAAATTTTGAAAAAATAAAAATAGAAAAAAAGAGAATAATCAAAAATATTTTTCATAATTTTTTCAGATTTTTAGGGCTAAAAATGAATTTTCTATGATTTTTTGAAATTTAAAACAATTAAAATATAAAAATCATAAAAAGAAAATAAAAGAAAAAGATATGGACCATTGGATGAGAGTCAAAACGCGTTAGTAATCAAATCCAAAGGATCTGGTGCGTTGTGCATATCATGGTCTTTACTGAATAACGTACAAGATCATTAAATAAATCAGAATTTGAAAATAACAAATGTCACGCTTTCATTGGTTAGAAGATGACACGTTGGTCATCTTCAACCTCCAGCCCTCATAAATTGCAGGTCTCTTAAACTGTAAAATCAGAAGCTCAGACCTATGCCATTCGCTTCGTCTCTTCAAGACGAAGACAACCACACCTTCGCGACAAATTTATATAAATTGTAACTCAAGCAATTTGGAAAGAAAGTTTTGAAAGGGGATTTGAAAATTCATGGTCAAAATAGGCTTCCAAATGAAAGTAAGTGTTGCGACTAGAACCAGGGCAATAAGAGCAACACAATGATACCAAAGTTTTGAAGAATTAATGAAGGAATCTACCTATTGAAGTTGAGTTGTAGAGCTCTGAAACTGGACTTCTATGGAGCAATGTAGGGCACGATTCTTGAATGTAATTATATGGTTAGGTTCAGGGAAGATCAAGGAATGTGAATTGATGGAAAAATGGATTGAAAAAGGCTTGAGAAAAGGATTCGAAGTAGCTAAATTCTGAGTTGTGAAGCAAGTTTGGCAGGGTGATTCTGGCTATCTAAGCTTGGGAAATTGAATGGGGGATGACCCTCTATTTATATGGAATCAAATGGAATGCTCAAGCGTGTGGAATGATGCAAATTGGAGGGAAATCGTGTGAACCTGATACACGAGCAAAGTGTGATCTGATTTGCATCAAAACTCATCAAATCCTTGCGTTTCAAGGCTCTAATACACTTTGGCAACTTGGTTAAACATGTTTAGATCACAAACGCGTGCTAATCTTGTGCTTAGAAGTCACATTATGGATTTCAAAATTCTGACTTATGGTGAAACTTCAATTTCAAATTACCAAGTTCAATCCAATGGCATTTTCTCCTCAAGGGGTTTTAGGGCAAAATTCTTGATGCTTTGGAAAAAAGAGGTAACAAGCTTTGTAATGGAAAAAGAATGGAATCAAATGGATGCTTGAGCTGAAAGTTAAATGGAGTCAAAGTTGAAGAAAAAGAGTTGACTTTCCATACTTAGAAATATTTCAAATTCTTCTTTAAAAATGACCTATAATCTCTTGCATCCAAACATGGTCTTGCACTTAGAATTTGCTCTTGATCAAAAAAGATGGAATGAAGTAGACCTCTTTAATGACATTTTTCAATTTGAACCACTTAAAATCTCCAAAAATTGAGCAAGTTATGACTTGTTGAAGTTGGCCAAAAATCATGAAATGACCTATAATCTCTTGCATTCTTAAGGCAACTTCCGACCATTTTTTCACTTTTCACATAAAACAAGGCATGAAGGACACATCCTTAGGATCATCATGAAAAAATAATGGGCTCAAGGTGATAAAAATTGACCAAGTTATGATCATTTGAAATCATATTATGAAAAATTGGGGATTCATCTGGATGACTTGTAATCTTTCTTCTTCACCAAGTTTCTTCCACATGAAAAATTATTGAAACTTTTGAAGTGATTTGGTGGTAACTCTTTGAAGAGAAGAATGTTTTTGGAATCACTCAAAAATACCAAAAGATGAGCAAGATATGCCCCTCTGAAGTCCAAAACCCTAGCTTCTAGATCAAGAGAATGCTTGGTGGAACTCTGTCAAGTTTGAACAAACTTTTTTGTGCCAATATTCTTCCTTTGTGAATATAATTTGTTGAGGATGAGGATGAGGACTCATGGACACCAATACTACTTCCATACCAACTTCAAAACAACTTCAATGGTGAGGTTTGGATCTCTTAAGCTTTTGACTAGGGCATGGAAATAAACTCATGAACCCATGATGCATCTTGCTAAACCTCATTGACTTCACCTACATTATTAACAAGTAAGACAAACCAATATTGTATTTGTTAATTTAGAGAAAATCAAAGCAAAATATCCATGATCACCAAAGAAAACAAGTCAAGGTGCTTGGTAACTCCTCAAAGAGCAAGGTTAAAGATAGGGAGAGAAACCAAAAGCCCTAATGTGATTTTGTGGTGATTGAAACAATATGGTATGATGAAGGGATCTTAGGGGGGAAAATTGGGGTACAACAGATACTACGCATAAAAATGACCTGCTAGGTTGACTGGCCTAGGAAAAAATAAGAGCATCCCAACGAACCCAAAGGGTTCGAGCAAAAATCATGGATATATATATATATATATATATATATATATATATATATATATATATATATATATATATATATATATATATATATATATATATATATATATATATATATATATATGAAAAGACTATACACCCGACAAGTCGAAAACCTGAAAAGGAGGCTTGGGCAAAAAGGGTATCCCGGTGGATTGAAAACCTGAAAAGGTGATCTAGGTAAAAATTAGGGATAAAAGCATATGACTATGTCCTTATTGGATCACTACAGCGAACTTTATTACCAATGCCGAAAGTTTAAACGGTACAGATCAGTCCAACCACCTTCTTCCAATAGCAAGAGATGATATGTTCAAAGACATAAGGGCAATAGTAGGATTGGAACTCAATTAGATTATTTCCATATATCTATATGTTTTGTTTTCACTCTGTAATCTTTTCTTCGACGATTTCCTCTTACTAGAATTTCCGTCTCTTTGTACAAAATCGCCTGTTTATGGGCAAAATTATCAAATACAAAAAAACAATTTCAAATTCAAATTTTGTCTTTACTTTTTCTGTTTTGTCTGCAAAATGCCCAATAACTAAAAATTGAACGAGCATATGCATATGAATATAATTAACTGTTAACAAATATGTGCATAAGAAATAAGAAGGAGCAATTACTTAAGACTGTAGGATATGGGATGACGCCCAAACCACCCATGGATCCCCATAAAATAACTTCCATGGTAATCTTCGCAAAGTTCATACATTCCCCACAATCTTCCCAGCAGATCACTCTGGCAGATACAGGAGTGCAGACTTCCTCCCAGTAATATTGTTATCTACAGGATCCCAAACATTACAGTCTATGGGAATTCTTCTCCCCAGATGAGTTTTCAAAACTGTAAAAGCCCCTGCAGATTACTTCTCTCTAGCAGAGCGCATTCTCCTTGACAAAGAGCTTCCCTCAGCTGGATATTCCTTCATCACCAGGGTTTATTTCCCCAACAGGATCTATCTACCTAGTGAGTTCCAACTCCCTAGCTTAAGTCTATTACTCAAATGGCGTTGAGTCACCGACAAAACTCCCTTCCCCAGTGAAGTCATCACCATCCCTAGAGAGTTGCTACTGAATCTAAAATCGGGTCAAATGACAGTCGACTTTGTCTTTATTAGACGAGCCAAAAAATTATCCATCGATGTTATCCCCAATCAGGGTATACAAACTCCCCAGTAGAGCAAAAACAACCAAATTTTGGACCTATTCTTCCCCAAGTAGGAGTAAACACTCTCTATAAAAGTTCCCATAGAGAACAGAAATCAATGTTCCCCAACGGAGTTTCCTCAAACAGCAAATAGGAATCCCCAGCGGAAACAATTCCCAGAAGATTATGCATATTCTTTATCCCTAGCGACAGTTAGGGATTTATTTTCCCTAAACGAAGATGCCACTTGTTGTACCCCAAAATTTTCCCTCTCATTTCATCAACAGTTCTCATCACAAGGCCCTTGGAACTCAAGATCAAGCTAGAGTTTGCTCTGCTCAAGACACCTCATTGCATTGCTGACCTAAATTAGGGTTTGAGTTTGCACAGGGATGTTTTGACCCACAATTCCCAAAGTGACTTTCACACTTCATGTTGGACTCACAAGTTTGTCCATACCAAGTTTCAAGCCTTGAATCAAAATTTTCCCCAGTCAATTGGACAGTTGACCTAGAAATCAGCTGTATTGGGAAAAAAGTCACTTGTGGCCAATTGACAGTCAAACCTCATGAATTTTGACCCACATCAACATTATGAACTCATATGAACCATTTTATCAAGTTTGGATCACAATTCCACAACAAATTTGATCAGATCACCAAAAGGGTAAAATGGTCATTTCTAGGGTTTTGACTGTACAAAGGCAATTTTTGACTGTTTGACCTAACCAATGGAAAATCAAGCTCAACCATGGACTCAAGGACTCAATGACATTGTCTTGACCCATTCAACAAGTTCAAAAGATCTCAAATGCATAGGATTGACAGATGAATTTTTCAGTCAACTGATCAAAATTTAACTGTACACTGAAAAGTCAAACTTTGACTTTTTGGTCAAAATCAAGTGCCAAGGGTCATTTTTCATCAAGACATGTCAAATTATGAAACTTCTTCATCAAGACACCCAAAATTGCAAATTAGGGTTTGAAATTGAAAAAATTTCATAACTTAGAAATTTTCTAAGTTATGAAATTTTTTTAATTTTTCCTAACTTTGCCCCATATTTTCACCAATATGCAAAAGGGATTCAAACAAAACTTAAAACATGAAAGTTGTAGTCCTCCACAAAGCCTACAACTTTGATTCACAAAGTTTTCTCAAAAGAAGCTTGTATCTCAAGTTATGATTTTTGGAACAAGGGTCCCTAAAACTTTTAACTTAGAGAAATTTTGCCCTAGTTTAGGCAGGATTTTAACCCATCTTCTTGGCCATTTTTCACATAGTTTCACTTGGATTCTTAAGTTGCATTTCAAAGATGGATTATAGTACATGTTGAAAGCTTTTCAAATTGTCCAAGAACTCCTCAAACACATTTGTGGTTAGGGAGAATCGAATGCTTGAAGTTGGCAAAAACTCACTTTGTAACCATGGCCAATACATGTTCATACCAAGTTGCAAATCTGACCAAACTAGCTTAGTACATAATTACAGGCCTCTAAAACAATTTACACTCAAAAATTGAATGCAAATACATTGGACTTTGGCATTGTTCTGATCAAGAGAGTAGTGTACAATGAACATTTCCATTTTGAGCATAAAGGTCACACTTCCATTTTCATAAAGGCAACTTTATGTCAATTTGCATTTTCTTGAGCCTTGGACTTTTTTACTTGCAGCAAACAAGTTCCCTAATCTCAGGCATAGTACACCAACTTGAGCATGCTTGTAACTAGCCTGTACAGGCCATAGCTTGGTCACTTCATATCTTTGTTTTCAAAACAAGTCAAATGGAAAAAAGCTCATAACTCACACATCTGATATATTGAACTCAAGCAAAGTTTTCAAACAGGTTTTGCATACCCTTGTAAGCCAGAAGCACGAGCTTTTCACCCCTAAAGCACCCTTATACTCAAAAACCACATTTTCTTGCAAAACAGGGCCAGTTCTGCAAATCACAAGCCACAATCAAATCCCCTCGTGCGTTTTGTCCCAAATCACTTCAAACACATTCCAAACAATATACCTAAGTTGTCCAGACCATTCACAAGTTGTTGTAACTCCATTTACACACATCACCATTTTTGTTTGAAAGCTTTGCAGGTTGAGTTCTGTAGCACGATTTAGGTCACTTCAAAACAAACTAAGCATTGGGAAAGGTTCAGGGGACATCATGCAAGCTCAAAAGAACCTCAAGCCCCATTGAAAGTTGTTGTATTGGCCAACTCGAACTCAATTGAAACAGGTATTTCATGAACTTCTATCTCTCTATTTAGGAACATTTAGCCTTAGGTTTATGAATGAAAGATGTTGTACTCATTGCCCTGAAACCATACATATGTTCAGTTTTCATTTATATTAATCGTGCTAGGAGAATTTCATCCATGAACTTTCTGAAAAAACTAGGTTAGAAATTAGGGCCAGAGAAATTCTCTCTGGTCTTTGAGAGTTAGATTAAGTTTTTTATATGGTTAAATTCGTGATTTGATGCTCTACAAGTTTGTGTAGCAAGCGCGCGTTTTTTCAAAGTCTGGAGGAAGAAGATGAAGCTGATGGGCTGGGCTGGCTTGTTTTTGCTTCTAACACTTTCTTTTTCAGTTTCACACCCCCTGGCCCCTTTCTTTGTATTTTTATTATTTTTGCATTTTTATTTCATTTCTGACTTTGATATTTTATTTTTAAATATAAAAAATGCTCCAAAAATATTTTTATATTTTTTCACATTTATTTGGTATTTATTTTTATTATTACTAGCATTAAAACATTTTATATGCTCTTATATTATTTTGTTTAAATTTAAAAATAATGAAAATAATACTTTTATTTTCATTTCTATTTTTTATTCACACCAAAAATATTTTCTTGAATATACTGTATTTTTGTAAATACTTTATTTTATTTTTACATATATATATATATACTTTTGTTTTATTAAATAATTAGAAATAAAACACAAAAATATTATATTTTATTTTTATTATTATTTATACTAAAAAATACCTTTTTTTGGATATATTTCATTTTTATACATATTAATATATTTTTGTACATAAATAATACATTATATTTATTTTCTTAAGAAATTAGGGTTTTTGCCCTAAAAACAAATAAAATTAATCTTTTATTTATTTCTTTATACATTTTACATTAAAAATACTTTTTGCATACATGAACAAATAAAAACTTTTTTTTGCATAATACATTTTTATTTAAATATTTGTTCACTTTGTTTAAATATTGTATATTTAAATTTTGATTGCATTTGATATTCAATTTGGATGTAATAATTAGGGTTTTATATTTCTTGTCAAATATCCCCTATTCAAAATTGTACCCCCCTCCCTATATCAAAGTTGTAATAGCTTAGATTTATTTTTACGCACTTAAATGCATTCAATTATGCCATGCTTAGAGAATTAGGGTTTGAATGCCAAATCAAAAACCAACAAATAGCTTGACCTAATCAAAGACAAAAATGCATGAAAAACAAACACAATGCACACTTGCACCCCTAGGGTTACAATCTACTTGTTGCCTTCAAAAATGGGCCATGGTATGCATGTCAAGTATTTTGGCAAAACAAAAACAAAACAAAAGATCATAGTCCCTCGATGACGCTATCTGAGTTGCCTAAACAAAAATGATCAAGTCCCTCAAGAAAATTGTCAAAAATACTTGACAATATTACTATCATGGTCTATACGATGACCCGCGCCTGTCCCGTTTAACATCCTAACACAAGGTTGTTCACCAAAAACAATCGTGAAACAACACTGTTAAAAGGGTTAAAAAACATAAGAAAGATCTTTGAGTAAAATAGGGTAGATAACTCTTAGTTACTTGATCAAAAGCTTGTAAAAAACATCCTTGCTATTTTCAAACACACTTGACAAACACAATTTCAAAACCCTACTTTCAAACATTGAAAACTTTTCAAAAGACAAAAACACATTTGTATACATTCATACAAGAATCATTACAAAGGTTTCCACAATGATGGACTCTTTTCAAAATATCTTTCCAAGTCACACACAAAGCACCATTTCAAACAATTGAAGAGTGTCATTTCAAACAATTGAAAAGCAAAGCAAGTGATCTAAACAAGTAACTAAGAGCCCATGGATAACCATGGATAGAAAGGGTGCTAATACCTTCCCTTTCTATAATCTACTCCCCGAACCCAAGAAAACATCTCAAAGGTATTTCCTGTGCTTTTTGACCTTTCCTTAGGATAAAATAAAAAGTCAGTGGCGACTCTTGCTAAACCGAAACATTTGCAAACACAAACGCAAAACCTCAAGTCAGTTCTCCCACCGTATCACAGAACTGGCGACTCTACTGGGGAGTACTTTAAAAGTGGAGTAACCTTAAGGCTTAGATCACCCTTTGCATGCTTATCTTGATTGCTTTGTTTGCTTTACATTTGGTTCTCTTGTTTGGGCTTGAAATCCTCTACCCGGATTTGGGAAACATTCATAGGTAAATAGAAATACGTTGTGGAAACTGTGCGGGGTATACCAACATGGTTGAAGCAATAGCTATATTAGTGCGACATATTTGTGAGTACCGGTAGCCTTTGAGTCAATCAAAGAGAATAAGGGGCCGCTGAGTGATGTCATAAAGCACTAATAAACTCTTAGAACCTTACTTGACCATCTTGGCCTTTTATTAGGGGTAGTGAGATGACCGGCTTTGGTGCAGTCCAAAGTCGGTAGATACTCGATACTACACTCATTGAGGGTTGTTTTCTTGGAATATTTTGGTCGCTAGTTAAGTGGCTAAACCAAAACAATGAACATGGAAAACAATCCAGTGATATTGAGCTCCTTAGAACCCGGTTACTATTTATAGGACAGGTTGAGCCAACTAAACTCAAGAGGGTATTTACCTATGAAACCTCATGCAATCCTGAAACTAGGGTTTTGTGTGACTTGTTTGTACATTTGCTTGTGCATACATCATGAACATCATAAAGCATCATATGCATCCACTAACCATTTCAAGGGTTTGGATCTTCATCTTTGTTCTTGTTTTGTAGGTCATGGAATCTCTTCGCAGGAAAACAATTCAAGTCAACCTTGTGAGAATCCATCCTCAACTCAAGGAGCTTACTTCCAGGATTCCAGAGAATTCTCTCTTCAGTGAAAGACATGGTAGACTTCTCAACTTGGTCAACTCCAACATTGAAGAAGACATGGTGAAAGTTCTCTTCCAGTTCTTTGACCCCCTACACCACTATTACACATTCCTTGATTACCAACTAGTACCCACTTTGGAGGAATTTTCTCAACTCCTGAGAATTCATATTCTTCATTAACTACCCTACAACGGTACGGTGAAAGAACCAAAGCCTGAAGATGTTGCTCAAGCATTACACTTGCAACCATCTGACATCAAAGGACATTGGGAAACCAGAAGTGGTGTCAAGGGTTTCTTGGCAAAGTTTCTGTTCAAGAAGGCACAAGACTGCTGGAATTCTTTAGATCTACAAGCTTTTGAAGAGATTATAGCACTTCTCATCTATGGGTTGGTCTTGTTCCCAAACCCTGATCAGCTTATAGATGTGAATGCTGTCAAGATTTTCATATCCCGGAATCCTGTGCCTACATTGCTTGGGGACATCCTACACTCATTTTGCACACGAACAATGAGGAAAAGAGGTGTTCTCATGTGTTGTACTCCTCTCTTGGCAAGGTGGTTTATTTCTCACCTTCCGCAATCAGTTTTGAAGAATGAGCAGGGTTTAAGGTGGTCACAACGATTGATGACCCTCACACATTCTGATGTTCATTGGTGTTCTCGGTCCAGAGAAAATGTCATCATCATTGATCATTGTAGGGAATTCCCTAATGTCCCACTACTTGGCATTAGGGGAGACATTACCTATAACCCCTGTTTAGCTCTAAGACAATTTGGATATGCTCGGAGGGATGGCCCTCATGACATGCTGATTCCTGACCTAGTTTTTGACTTCGACAATGATGTGCAAGGACTTCGACAAAGGTTCATCAGAGCTTGGAGGATGCCCAACAAAGTGGATAGTAAGACATTGGGGCACAAGAATTCCATCCCCCTTGAGCCTTGTCTCAAGTGGGTGCAAACCCGCGCCCAGAATCTTATGATGCCATACCCTCACATTCTCCCCTTGATCAAAGAGCCTGTCATGGAAGGAGAGGTTCCATACACCCTCCTACATCCTGACATGCCAACATCATGGGAAGAATTACAAAGGAGTTGGATACAACTCAAGGAAGAACGGAATACTTTTGAAGCCAGCTTCTACTCCAGTTAGAAGAAGGTTTTGGAGCTTACCCGCCGACTTCATGAGGAGGAAACTCTCAACACTTACATCGCACCAAAGAGGATGCGCAATGTCTTTTTACATTAAGAATTTTGTAATATTTTGTCCATGGGACACTTATGTACTAACAAATTTCTTCTTAATATGACGTGTGTTCTTTTTGTTTGCAACAAATTTGAATTTTCTGAATCCTTGAATGCATTACATGAATAACATACCATTCATCATATGCATAAACAGGTCTTCACACCAGGTTTCCTTATCTTTCTGCTGTTTATTTTCAGCAAGATGGATTTGGAGCAGACGGTTAAGGATCTGCAGGCACAGAATTCTCAATTCCAGCAACTCCTCATGACCTTAGCAAAGGGTCAAGAGGACCTCAAAGCACTGTTGGAGAAAAATAAAGAGAAAAAGAAGAAAAGGCCCGGAGTAGCCACTTTTGGAAGAAGGTTTGAAAGCAATGCTAGAAAAGTTATCGAGTTCCCCTCAACGTCTGATGAAGGGGCTGGTAAAGGAAAAGGAGTTGCGGGACCTTCTGAATCTGAGGTTGAAAAGGAAGAAGAGGAAGAGGATGAAGACTACTCCGAACAGTAATATCCCCGGGCGGATGATAAATATAAAAATCTTGAGGATTGATTGGCAGCCATGGAGTTGAAAAGGGTACCTGGTTTAGATTTCGAAGAACTAGGGTTTGTCGTTGGGATCGTCATCCCTCCCAAATTCAAAGTACCAACATTTGCTAAGTATGACGGTCTGTCCTGCCCAAAGATGCATTTGAGATCCTATGTCAGAAAGATCCAACCCCACTCATCTGATAAAGACCTCTGGGTACACTTTTTTCAAGATAGTTTGTCAGGCACACAATTGGACTGGTTCTATCAACTCGAGAGATCTTAGGTTCACAACTGGGAGGACTTAGCTGCTGCTTTTTACCGTCAATACCAATACAATGCTGATTTTGCGCCCACTCGTACTCAGCTACAGAGTATGGGTATGGCTTCTAATGAGGGATTTAAGGAGTATGCCCAGAAGTGGCGTGATCTGGATGGAAGGGTGCAGCCACCATTGTCGGATAGAGAACTGGTTGACATGTTTTTAGGGACCCTGTCTGGCCCTTTCTTCAATCATTTAATTGGAAGTTCCTCTACGGGATTTACTGAACTAATTCTGACCGGCGAAAGGGTTGAGGCCGGCATTAAAAGTGGTAAGATTCAGAAAGATACATCCGCGTCTGCTGCTGTTAAGAAGACCTTCCCAGCTAAGAAGGAAGCTTCTGCTGTTTATTCTCAGAAAAGCCAAGGAGGAATGGGGCGCCGACCAACTATAGGGGCTGTGATGATTTAAAACTCTTCAAATGATCAACCTCGCAGAAATCAGTCAAGACCTAATCAACAACGGGTAGAAAGGCCACAACGGCAGTTCACCCGAATCAACATGACGCCAGCTCAAGTACTCCCTCATTTGCTAAAGCTGAATCTTACCAATTTGAAGGAAGCGCCAAAGAACCCTAATACTTCTTCACCATATTACCACTCCAATGCAAAGTGTGCTTACCATTCTGACAGTGTCGGGCATGATACCAATAATTGTTGGGCGCTTAAGAACAAAATCTAAGACCTGATTGACGCCAAGGAAGTAGAATTCGATACGCCCGAAAAGCCAAATGTGATTCCTGCCCCAATGCCCAAGCACGGTCATAATGTTCATGCCGTTATAGAAGACCATCATGTTACCAATGTTGTTGACCTTTTGACTCCCTTACCAGTGATTAAAGTGAATTTGATGAGAGCCGGGATATTCCCAGGTTGTGGAAAGGACTGTTACTTTTGTATAAACATACGAGCTGATTGCCCAATGTTGAAGTCAGGCATCCAATGCCTGATGGATACCCAAGAGATACTCTTCCAAAAGACCCATGTTGATACCTTCACTCCTGTTACTCCTGTTACTTTTGCTGCTTCAACCAACGACATCGCAATAATAACCATCTCCGACAATCTTCCCAAGGCTTTCAAAAGGCCTGTCAAGATTACGCCCAACCTTAAATTTGTACCTTTGAAAATCACCATGTCGGGGCCTGTCCCGTATCAATCTAACAAGACGATACCATGGAACTACGAAGGAGAAATCTTCTATCATGGCATCAAACAGATTGAGTCAGTCCAAGAGAATTCTGAAGAGGAAACCCCTGATATAGGGAAAATTGCGGGAACAAGCAAGATAACTCGCAGCGGACGGATTTTTTCTCCTGAGATTGCTCCCCCTCGAGCAGTTTTCAGACCCTCGAAAGCTTTTGTGCCTGTTAGACCATCTGTGCAAGGCCCGATAATTGAAGAGTTGGATACTCCTAAAGTTAGACCATCTGTTGATACCACCGATGGGGATACTAGAAGCGCCTGTCAGGACGAAGGCTCATACTGTGGTTATCCCCGAAACCACCCAGAAAGAAATGGAAGAAATCTTGAAAATAATCAGAAGGAGAGACTATGACATCGTGGAACAGCTAGGGCAGACCCCTTCCAAAATCTCCATGTTAGCTCTTCTACTCTTCTCTGAGGCCCATGCTAAGGCCTTAATCAAATTTTTAAAGGCAACACACGTGCCCCAAGAAACTTCGGCTGACCAGTTTCAGGAGTGTATGGCCAGCCTTACTGTTGATAATGGTCTGGGTTTTTCCGATGCTGATTTGACTCCCAAGGGAAGGAAACACAACGACGCGCTACATGTCTCAGTTAAATGCAGGGGAACCACTCTCGCCCATGTCTTAGTTGATACCGGTTCTTCCTTGAATGTGCTTCCGAAGAAAGCGTTGGACCGTTTGGACTGCGAAGGATTGACCCTCAAACCCAGTAACATCGTTGTTAGGGCCTTTGATGGGTCCAAAAGAATGGTTCACGGAGAGGTTGACATTCCTATCAAAGTGGGCACAGAAGTTTTCAACTCCGCCTTTTATGTGATGGACATTCGTCCTTCATATTCGTGTTTGTTGGGAAGACCGTGGATCCATTATGATGGGGCAGTTACCTCCTCTTTGCACCAAATGCTAAAATATCCTGTTAAGGGTAAGATTATAACGGTGCACGGTGAGGAAGAGTACATGATAAGTCACCTCAACTCCTTCCGCTATGTGGAGTTGGATGGCGAGTTCATAGAAACGCCTTTTCAACATTTTGAGGAAGTTTCTCCTGAGGTCGCAGTTGCGAAGACAATGGTTGAGGTGCCTATCATTCCCAAGCATGTGCCTAGGATGGCATCTCTCAAGGACGCATAGGCGGTGATCAAAGAAGGAAAGAGCACAGTGTGGGGGCAACTGCCTGATTTTTCCCATAAGACGGACAAATTTGGACTAGGGTTTACTGCTGCAGGACAGAAAGCTATGCGTCGCTCCAAGGCTGGAGGGCCACCTGTAAGGATCACTCACCACGGAATTAATGTTGTAGAGGATGATGATGAAGAGGACCACTTGGAAGATTGGATCTTTCCAACCGTTGAAGGGGGATTAAGCAATTGGGAAGCAAAGGATTTTATTCCCATCACCTTCATCAACTAGTAAATTTATCTTTGAACAATTTCTTATTTTGGTCTGTAATAACTAAACAATTCGTACACTATTTTCACCTTATGCCTTGCTCGGGGTATATAGGTCCATTTATAAGGGATTGATTTTCTTCATTATCATATGCCATGTTTTAATGAATCATTGGACGTTCTCATCTATAAATTGTTGTGTTCTTTTTCTTTCCTTTTGCATTTTGTTTTGTTTAAGGATGGCTATCCCTTACACACACCCACACTCATAAATGCAGGTACCCATCCACTCCGGATTCCATGGGTGACTATTCTGCTTTAGCCTTCGGTAACTCTGAAGACTTGGTCAATCATGTTGAGTACGAAGTTGACGAAGATTGTGAAGTGCCGAGAGAGTTAGCCAGACTTTTGCAACAAGAAGAGAAGGCTATTATGCCTCATGAAGAGTTGCTAGAGACCATCAACTTGGGAACAGAGGAAGATAAGAAAAAGGTAAAAGTGGGTGCCAACCTGGAATCAGGTGTCAAAGAGCGTCTAGTGCAGTTGTTGAACGAATATGTTGAGATCTTTGCCTGGTCCTATGAAGACATGCCGGGATTAGACACAGATATCATGGTTCACCGTGTCCCTACAAGAGAAGACTGTTCGCCGATCAAACAAAAGGTCCACCGAATGAGGCCCGACATGTCTGAGAAGATCAAAGCTGAGGTAATGAAGCAATTCAATGCTGGATTTCTGGCTGTTACTTCCTATCCACAGTGGGTTGCTAACATTGTGCCTGTACCTAAGAAGGACGGAAAAGTCAGAATGTGCGTAGACTATCGGGATTTAAACAGGGCTAGCCCTAAAGATGATTTTCCACTGCCACACATCGACATCTTGGTTGACAACACAGCTCAACACAAGGTATTTTCCTTCATGGATGGATTCTCGGGATACAACCAGATCAAAATGGCCCCCGAGGACATGGAGAAAACTACTTTTGTCACGCAATGGGGTACCTTCTGCTACAAAGTGATGCCATTTGGACTGAAGAATGCAGGAGCAACCTATCAACGCGCCATGGTAGCTTTATTTCATGACATGATACATCATGAGATTTAAGTCTACGTAGACGACATGATAGCTCGATCACAGACAGAAGAAGAACACCTTGATCATCTGCAAAAGCTATTTGTCAGGTTGAAAGAATTTAAGCTCAGACTGAACCCAAGCAAGTGCACTTTTGGAGTTAGGTCTGGTAAACTTTTGGGATTTATTGTCAGCAACAAAGGAATTAAGGTTGATCCAACTAAAGTAAAGGCTATACAAGAAATGCATGCCCCCCGCACTGAAAAGGAGGTTAGGGGATTCTTGGGACGCTTAAACTATATTGCGAGCTTCATCTCTCACCTGACATCTACCTGTGAGCCAATCTTCAAGCTGTTGAAGAAAGATCAGGTAGTTGAATGGAACAATGATTGTCAAGTTGCTTTTGATAAGATCAAGGAGTATTTACTGGAACCTCCTATTTTGATGCCACCCGTCGAAGGAAGGCCGTTAATCATGTATATGACTGTTTTGGATAACTCAATGGGGTGTGTACTGGGCCAACATGACGAGTCTGGCCGAAAAGAGCATGCCATTTATTACCTTAGCAAAAAGTTTACCGACTGTGAGACTTGCTACTCACTGCTCGAGAAAACTTGTTGCGCTTTGGTATGGGCTGCTCACCGGCTAAGGCAGTATATGTTGACTCATACCACTCTGCTGATTTCCAAGATGGATCCGATCAAGTATATCTTCGAGAAACCTGCTTTATCTGGAAGAATCGCTAGATGGAAAATGATCATGACTGGGTATGATATCCAGTATACTACCCAAAAAGCTATAAAGGGGAGCGTACTAGCTGATCATCTAGCTCATCAAGCCGTCGAAGATTACCAATCTATGAGATTCGACTTCCCTGACGAGGACATCATGACATTGGACAACATTGAAGGTAACGGACCGTATGACGGACCTGAACAAGGATCCCGATGGACCTTGTACTTTGATGGTGCTTCAAATGCACTTGGCAACGGTATCGGTGCGGTACTCATTTCTCCGGAAGGTTGCCATACACCCTTTACTGCCTGACTTTGCTTCAGCTGTACCAACAACATGGCTGAATATGAAGCCTGCATCTTTAGTCTCAAGGCTGCTATAGACTTGGGAATCAAATCTTTGGTCGTATTTGGGGACTCGGCTTTGGTTATCAGTCAAGTCAAAGGAGAGTGGGACACTAAACATCCTAATCTTATCCCATACAAAGAACATGTCTTGACGTTGTTGCCTCATTTCGAGCAGATTACTTTCGAGCACTTCCCGCGAGAAGAAAATCAACTAGCAGATGCTCTGGCTACAATGTCTTCCATGTTTAAACTCAACTGGGATAATGAGGCTCCCCGAATCACCATCGAGCAAAGAGACGAACCTGCACACTGTCATGAGATTAATACCGAAGAAGTAGTGGAACAACCCTGGTTTCATGAAATCAAAAGGTATCTCCAGACTAGAGAATATCCTGAGGGAGCTTCAGTCAATGATAAAAAGTTCTTAAGGATATTTGCTGCCAAGTTCTTCCTAAGCAATGGCATCCTTTATAAGCGCGGCCATGATTGTGTTCTACTTCGTTGTGTGGATAAGGTTGAAGCAGAGTTGATCATGACCGAAATACATAGTGGTACATTTGGCACCCACTTGAGCGGACATACGATGGCTAAGAAGATTCTAAGGGCAGGCTACTACTGGTCCACCATGGAAGCTGATTGTCACCAACATTCCCGTACTTTCCACAAATGTCAAGTCTACACCGACAAAGTACATATTCCTCCTGTTCCCCTCAACATTCTGACAGCTCCTTGGCCATTCGCAATGTGGGGCATTGACATGATTGGAGAGATCAAGCCTACGGCATCCAATGGATATCGCTTCATCCTGGTGGTTATCGATTACTTCACCAAATGGGTCAAAGCAGCTTCCTATGCCTCTGTTACAAAGAATGTGGTTGCCCGCTTCATCAAGCAGAACCTCATATGCCGGTATGGTATCCCCGACAGAATCATCACAGACAATGGTACAAATTTGAACAACACTATGATCACCGCTCTGTGCGAGCAGTTCAAGATTTATCATCACAATTCATCTCCCTATCGGCCAAAGATGAACGGTGTTGTTGAAGCCGCGAACAAAAATATCAATAAGATCATTCAAAAGATGACGGTCACCTACAAGGACTGGCATGAGATGTCACCGTTTGCTCTGCATGGATATCGTATCACGGCACGTACTTCAACAGGGGCAACCCCCTTCTCTTTGGTATATGGCATGGAAGTTGTTTTTCCTATGGAAGTTCAGATTCCTTCCTTAAGGATTATGAAGGATGCCGGTTTGAGTGAGGACGATTGGATTCAGACCCGGCTTGATCAACTCAACTTGATCGACGAGAAGCGACTTACTGCTATTTGTCATGGTCAGAGGTATCAAAAACGGATGATCAAGGCTTTCAACAAGAAAGTCAGGCGTCAGGAATATCGAGTCGGAGATCTTGTAATCAAGTGGATCATCTTACCGTAAAGTGATCCCAGTGGCAAGTGGACTCCTACTTACGAAGGACCATTTGTGATCAAGAGCATCTTTTCTGGTGGGGCAATGATTCTGACCACCATGGACGGCGACGATTTGCCGCACCCTGCGAACGCAGTCATAGTCAAAAGATACTACGCATAAAACGACTCGACAAGTTGAAAACCCGAAAGGGTGACTTGGGCAAAAATGGGCATCCCGGTGAACCGAAAACCCGAAAGGGCGGTTCAGGCAAAAATTAGGGATAAAAAAAAATATGTACACCCGACAAGTTGAAAACCGGAAAGGGCGACTTGGGCAAAAAAAGGGTTTCCCGGTGGGCCGAAAACCCGAAAGGGCGGTCCAAGCAAAAGTTAGGGAATTAAAGCATATGACTATGTCTCGTCGGATCACTTTAAGAATAATCTCTTCACCAACAAGCTCCAAGCTTCTGATCAATCCAATCATCGGCGGACGAAGCAGCAAATGGACAAGATACTCAGTGTTGTGAAGGCTATAGCAGAATGGGAATCCCATGAAATTGTTACACATAGCCATCTTTCCTTTTGTATAAATTTTTCAATTTTTTACGACAACATTCTCTTACTAGGATGTTTGTCTCCTTTGTACAAAGACACTTACAAAAGTTAATACAAGGATACTTCAAGTGCAGAAATTTGCTTGCTTTTCTTTCTTTTTACACTTATGTTTTATTTTGAAAACGTCCAAAGTTTTGTTAAATAGGCATATGCATTTGAATATAATCATTGCTTACAAATAAAACGAAATTGAGAAAGGATAATTACTGGTAGGTTGAAGGTGTAAGAAGATATCTTTGTGCTGTTCCAGAAGAAATCCCCTACAGTATATCGTTCGGATCCTCAACCCTTAGAATATGTGTCCCCAGCGGAGTTAAAAGATCCCCAGTGGAGCCCGAAAACCCTGAAATACATATCCCCAGCGGAACCAGAATATTCTAAACCTATTTCTCAGCAGGTTATCTTAAAAGTCTAAGAATCAAGCAGATAACAGTTAATTTCTTAGCTTCCCCAGTAAATTGGCGTACAACCCAAGCTCCTGATTCCACCGGCCGAGTAAACATTCTCCCCACAGAGTTATTTCCCGGCAGATCAAAGATTCTTGGTTTCATTTCTCCAGCAGAAGCCTCCTAGTTTCCAACTCCCCAGTAGAGATTTTCAGAATTTTCCTTAGTTCCCAGGAAAGTCATGAAGGATCCTCATTCCCCGTAGAAGTTGTCAGAACCCTTGTGCATCCCCACAAGTCACCAAGGATTTTCAATCCCCAGCATTGGTCCCAGGATTTCTCATCCCCACAAGTCATCAAGGATTTTTAATCCCCAAGCAGTCAGCAAGGATTTCTCATCTTCAACAATCAAAGATTTTGAATCCTCAACATTGGTCAAGAATTTACTTTCTCCGCCAGCAGTCTAAGATTTCATTATTTCCGGCTATCAAGGATTTATTTTTCCTCAGCAAGACAGCTACTCAGCTTACATGCATAACCATTACATCATAAACATTGATGAAATACAGTTCATTGCATCATACATATCATGCAACATAACTTTGTGTTTTAGCTAACATTTTACCCTTTTCAGGATAAGATTAAAAGGCTATTGTTAACAATTATTCAGATACAGTATGGATACACCCCAGACATGGCGGTCATTCTATTACTCATTCAAAATTTCAAGCCAGATACAGTATGGATACACCCCAGACACGGCGGTCATTCTACTACTCATTCAGACTTCAGCAATCAGATATAGTACGGATACACCCCAGACACGGCGGTCATTCTACTACTCATTCAGACTTCAACAATCCGATATAGACTAGATACGCTCCACACACGGTGACCATTCTATCTCTCATTCAGATTCAACTATCAACTTCAAGTTCAGATATGCTCCAAACACTGATGCCATTTTGGCCCTTACACCAGCAGTTTGATTCTCCCCAGTGCAGTCGCCACGGAAGTCATTATGTCGCTTATTCAGATCCCAGTTACAGTTTCAGATACAATCTAGACACGGAAGTCATTCTACTACTCATACAGATCTCAACTTCGATTACAGCTCAGATACGCTCCAGACACGGACGCCATTCCTTTGCTCATACGGACTCAGTCTCCAGATACAGTTCAAATGCATTCCAGACACGGATACCATTTTGATGCTCATTCTTCTGACCTACAACATTATAGTTCAACAAACATTCTTGGATGGCATCTTTAATCCCATCTCCAGCAAGATTCTACCATCTCCAAATGGCATCTTTAATCCCATTCCCTCAATAATATTTTGACGAGTGCAAATTTAAGGGCACTCTAGTGTCCAATCCTCTTTTACCTTCGAGTCACGAAAGGCAAGCTTGCCAATCTAACTCTTCAGGTTCAAGAAGATTGAACAGGGGAAACTTTTGTACCCCAAAATTTTCCCTCTCATTTTATCAACATTTCTCATCACAAGGCCCTTGGAACTCAAGATCAAGCTAGAGTTTGCTCTGCTCAAGACACCTCCTTGCACTGCTGACCTAAATTAGGGTTTGAGTTTGCACAGGGATGTTTTGTCCCACAATTCCCAAAGTTACTTTCACACTTTATGTTGGACTCACAAGTTTGTACATACCAAGTTTCAAGCCTTGAATCAAATTTTTGCCCAGTCAATTGCACAGTTGACCTAGAAATCAGCTGTATTGGGGAAAAAGTCAATTGTGGCCAATTGACAGTCAAACCTCATGAATTTTGACCCACATCAACATTATGAACTCATATGAACCATTTGATCAAGTTTGGATCACAATTCCACAAGAAATTTGATCAGATCACCAAAAGGGTAAAATGGTCATTTCTAGGGTTTTGACTGTACAAAGGCAATTTTTGACTGTTTGACATAACCAATAGCAAATCAAGCTCAACCATGGACTCAAGGACTCAATGAAATTGTCTTGACCCATTCAACAAGTTCAAAAGATCTCAAATGCATAGGATTGACAGATGAATTTTTCAGTCAACTGATCAAAACTTGACTGTACACTGAAAAGTCAAACTTTGACTTTTTGGTCAAAATCAAGTGCCAAGGGTCGTTTTTCATCAAGACATGTTAAATTATGAAACTTGTTCATCAAGAAACCCAAAATTTCAAATTAGGGTTTGAAATTGAAAAATTTTCATAACTTAGAAATTTTCTAAGTTATGAAATTTTCTTAATTTTTCCTAACTTTGCCCCACATTTTCACCAAGATGAAAAGGGATTCAAACAAAACTTAAAACATTAAAGTTGTAGTCCTCCACAAAGTCTACAACTTTGATTCACAAAGTTTTCTCAAAAGAAGCTTGGATCTCAAGTTATGATTTTTAGAACAAGGGTCCCTAAAACTTTTAACTTAGAGAAATTTGGCCCTAGTTTAGGCAGGATTTTGACCCATCTTCTTGGCCATTTTTCACATAGTTCCACTTGGAGTATTAAGTTTCATTTCAAAGATGGATTATATTACATGTTGCAAGCTTTCCAAATTGTCCAAGAACTCCTCAAACACATTTGTGGTTAGGGAGAATCGAATGCTTGAAGTTGGCAAAAACTCACTTTGTAACCATGGCCATTACATGTTCATACCAAGTTGCAAATCTGACCAAACTAGCTTAGTACATAATTACAGGCCTCTAAACCAATTTACACTCAAAAATTGAATTCAAATACATTGGACTTTGGCATTGTTCTGATCAAGAGAGCATTGTACAATGAACATTTCCATTTTGAGCATAAAGGTCACACTTCCATTTTCATAAAGGCAACTTTATGTCAATTTGGATTTTCTTGAGCTTTGGACTTTTTTCCTTGCAGAAAACAAGTTCCCTAATCTCAGGCATAGTACACCAACTTGAGTATGCTTGTAACTAGCCTGTACAGGCCATATCTTGGTCATTTCACATCTTTGCTTTCAAAACAAGTCAAATGGAAAAAAGCTCATAACTCACACATCTGATATATTGAACTCAAGCAAAGTTTTCAAACAGGTTTTGCATACCCTTGTAAGCCAGAAGCACGAGCTTTTCACCCCTAAAGCACCCTTATACTCAAAAACCACATTTTCTTGCAAAACAGGGCCAGTTCTGCAAATCACAAGCCACAATCAAATCCCCTCGTGCGTTTTGTCCCAAATCACTTCAAACAACTTCCAAACAATATACCTAAGCTGTCCAGACCATTCACAAGTTGGTGTAACTCCATTTACATACATCACCATTTTTGTTTGGAAGCTTTACAGGTTAAGTTTTGTAGCACGATTCAGGCTACTTCAAAACAAACTAAGCATTGGGAAAGGTTCAGGGGATATCAGGCAAGCTCAAAAGAACCTCAAGACCCATTGAAAGTTGTTGTATTGGCCAAATCGAACTCAACTGAAACATGTATTTCATGAACTTCTATCTCTCTATTTAGGAACATTTAGCCTTAGGTTTGTGAATGAAAGATGTTGTACTCATTGCCCTGAAATCATACATATGTTCAGTTTTCATTTATATTAATCGTGCTAGGAGAATTTCATCCATGAACTTTCTGAAAAAACTAGGTTAGAAATTAGGGCCAGAGAAATTCTCTCTGGTCTTTGAGAGTTAGATTAAGTTTTTTATATGGTTAGATTTGTGATTTGATGCTCTATAAGTTTCATGTTTTGAGTTTTGTCAAAAGATCACAAATACAGGAGATACAAGTTTGTGTAGCAAGCGCGCGTTTTTTCAAAGTCTGGAGGAAGAAGATGAAGTTGATGGGCTGAGCTGGCTTGTTTTTGCTTCTAACACTTTCTTTTTCAGTTTCACACCCCCTGGCCCCTTTCTTTGTATTTATTGCATTTTTACATATATACTTTTGTTTTATTAAATACTTAGAAATAAAACACAAAAATATTATATTTTATTTTTATTATTATTTATACTAAAAAATACCTTTTTTTGGATATATTTCATTTTTATACATATTAATATATTTTTGTACATAAATAATACATTATATTTATTTTCTTAAGAAATTAGGGTTTTTGCCCTAAAAATAAATAAAATTAATCTTTTATTTATTTCTTTATACCTTTTACATTAAAAATACTTTTTGCATACATGAACAAATAAAAACTTTTTTTTGCATAATACATTTTTATTTAAATATTTGTTCACTTTGTTTAAATATTGTATATTTAAATTTTGATTGCATTTGATATTCAATTTGGATGTAATAATTAGGGTTTTATATTTCTTGTCAAATACCCCCTATTCAAAATTGTACCCCCCTCCCTATATCAAAGTTGTAATAGCTTAGATTTATTTTTACGCACTTAAATGCTTTCAATTATGCCATGCTTAGAGAATTAGGGTTTGAATGCCAAATCAAAAACCAACAAATAGCTTGACCTAATCAAAGACAAAAATGCATGAAAAACAAACACAATGCACACTTGCACCCCTAGGGTTACAATCCACTTGTTGCCTTCAAAAATGGGCCATGGTATGCATGTCAAGTACTTTGGCAAAACAAAAACAAAACAAAAGATCATAGTCCCTCGATGACGCTATCTGAGTTGCCTAAACAAAAATGATCAAGTCCCTCAAGAAAATTGCCAAAAATACTTGACACTATTGCTATCATGGTCTATACGATGACCCGCGTCTGTCCCGTTTAACATCCTAACACAAGGTTGTTCACCAAAAATAATCGTGAAACAACACTGTTAAAAGGGTTAAAAAACATAAGAAAGACCTTTGAGTAAAATAGGGTAGATAACTCTTAGTTACTTGATCAAAAGCTTGCAAAATACATCCTTGCTATTTTCAAACACACTTCACAAACACAATTTCAAAACCCTACTTTCAAACATTGAAAACTTTTCAAAAGACAAAAACACCTTTGTATACATTCATACAAGAATTATTATAAAGGTTGCCACAACGATGGCCTCTTTTCAAAATATCTTTCCAAGTCACACACAAAGCACCATTTCAAACATATGAAGAGCACCATTTCAAACAATTAAAAAGCAAAGCAAGTGATCTAAACAAGTAACTAAGAGCCCATGGATAACCATGTATAGAAAGGGTGCTAATACCTTCCCTTTCTATAATCTACTCCCCGAACCCAAGAAAACATCTCAAAGGTCTTTCCTGTGCTTTTTGACCTTTCCTTAGGATAAAATAAAAATTCGGTGGCGACTCTTGCTAAACCGAAACATTTGCAAACACAAACGCAAAACCTCAAGTTAGTTCTCCCACCGTATCACACCACTCAAGTTTACAAATGAACTTTATTAACATTACACATCCATACATCCTTTACCAAATGTCATAGCATATGCATACAAAACACATATAGGACAATCTCATTTATTTTGAGAACATCATTACACAATTCATTTCATCCATCATGACATTGCATACAACTAATTCTTTACCTTTTTAGGAAAGATCAGTCAACAAATATCATCAACTACTTATACGATCTGACAATCTTCTCAAAGACTATATCTGACGAAGTTCTATTTCAACATTTTTCTCAGAAGGTTATTCTCAAAATATATCGGTTGGTTCAGTTTAAATTGATCAATAATTTATCCTGATTTGTTTTCCGGTAGACTTTTTTCTTTGGTTCAGCTAAATCGACTTGAAGACTTTACTCATTTGTTTTCCAGATGAAGATGATTTAAGACCTTTGTTGGTTCAGTTTAATTGATCAATGATTTATCCTAATTTGTTTTCCGGTAGACTTATTTCTCTGGTTCAGATAAATCGAATCGAAGATTTTAATGATTTGTTTTCTAGATAAATATGATTTAAGACCTCTGCCAGTTCAGTTTAATTGATCAATGATTTATCCTGATTTGTTTTCTGGTAGACTTCTTTTTCTGGTTCAGCTAAATTGACTCGAAGATTTTAATGATTTGTTTTCTAGATAAAGATAATTTAAGACCTCTGCTGGTTCAGTTTAAATCGATCAACAAGTTATCCTAATTTGTTTTCCGGTAGACTTCTTTCTCTGGTTCAGCTAAATCGACTCGAATATTTTACTGATTTGTTTTCCATATAAAGATAATTTAAGACCTCTATTGGTTCAATTTAAATCGATCGTTGATTTATCCTGATGTTTTTTCGGTAGACTTTCTTTCTATGTTTCAGTTAAATCAACTCGAAGATTTTGTTGATTCGTCTTAAATTATGGATAATTCAAGACCTTTGTTGGTTCAGTTTAAATCAACCAATGATTTATCTTGATTCGTTTTCAGTAGACGCTTCCTCTAGTTCAGTTAGAATCACCCGAAGACTTATTCTGATACTTCTTCTAGTTAAAGTCAACAATTGTTTTGGATGGCATCTATAAGCCCATCTCTGACGACTCTCTATCACTTATCCAAATGGCTTCTCTAAGCCCATTCCCGTAACAATCAACCGATAGCGTTACCTCTTGCACAAGCGAGTGCAAATTTCTGGGCACTTAAGTGTTCAATCATCTTCTACCTTCAAAGTCACGAATGGCGGACATGTCAATCTGACTCTTCAAGTTTAAGAAGATTGAAAAGGGGAAGTTGTTGTACCCCAAAATTTTCCCTGCCATTTTCCTCAAGGCATTCTTTCAAGGCTCTTCTAATAGTCAAGGCACTCAAGGTTTGATTAGTCAAGGTGTTTCTCCTAGACCAAAGACCCATAACTAGGACTTATAATTTATTAAGGAAATTTGGTTTTAAAAGGTATTAAATTGATTCCATGGTTCTTCATATGTCCTCAACAAGCTTCATGTCAAGTTTCAAGCCCTACATCATAAATTTGCTCAGTCAATGGTTCAGATGCTTAAAAATCAATTGTATCGGTCCAAAAGTCAACTATGGTCAACATACAGTCAAACTTTAATATTTTTGGCCAACATCAACATTTTGAAGTAATATTCATCATTTTATCAAGGGTTGATCATGTTTCCCCAAGGAAAGTCCTCAAATCATCAAAAGTTAAGAATTCCCAAACTATGGTTTCCTTAGAAGAAGTCAACTGAACTTTGACCAGACATAACTTTCACATGCTTCATCAACTTTTCTCAAACCAAATCTCATTTTGAAGAAAATTTTATTCTCTACAACTTTATTTCTTTCCTCAAGTCCAAAAAATGCTTCATTTGGAAGATATGAGCTCATACATTACATGTCATTTTCAAAAAGTCAGCAAAAGACATTTTTTGTCAAGACAACTTACATCAAGATGATGTCTTCAAAAGCAAAAATGGTCAACATAGAGATTTTAGAGAACATCTTGGGCTTTCCAAAAAGTCAGAGATAATATCCAAAAGATGAAAAATGAGCAAGATATGAGTTGCACAAGTTAGGAAATTTTGAGGAATTTCAAAAGTACACATTGAGCAAAATTGTATTTTTAGACCAATGGGCCTACTTTTTGGACTTCAAGCATGACCATAATGTACTAAAGGATCTCTAAGTCCATTTTTGCATGGATTTGATTTTATTTGTATTTTTTTAATTTTAATTTAATTGAAAATTTAATAAATGAAGATAAAATGCAAGAAATATGGGCCATGACATTTGGGTTTGGTTTGATCTATTGAGAGGCCCATATTTTCGTGTAAGATACATCAAAAGGGACCAGGTTCAAGCAAAGGACCAAAATGGCAAGGATCTCACATTTTTGGCATCTTTTTCAAGTCTTGATTTCTTGGTTTTAAAACAAGTTATTACTTGATTTCTTTCCATGATTTACATGCCTCCCTCCTCACTCTATATAAAGGACAACAACTCAAGCCAAGACACGCCTACACTGCCTGAAGAAACTCTCTCTCAAAAATCCACAAAAATCACAAAGTTGTAAAATTCCAAACTTTATCCTGCAGCCTTCCTCCATTTAAACCAGGCCTTGCATCGTGCTCCTGAGGATCCCAGGAGGCCATATCAACCCTTATACATGCTTGAAGCATCCTAAAACCGACAAACTGAATCACTCAAATTTTGGTAAAATTCTTGCATCAGAATCTCTTAATACATGTAGTTTAAATGAAATCTAAGCACATACTCATGTTCATATTATCATGTTGAATCATTCTAACGTATTACATGAAGGGTTAGAGGCTTAGAATGCAGGTTGCCATTGTTAAGGTTTCAAAATGGTCAAGCATCGAGCTGGGTAATGCAGGCCGTTCTAGACCAAGCCAGTACCATGGTTGGATTCGTAGCATGCGAATTAGGGGGTAGCTTGAATTTGGAGCTTTGATTTCACTTATTTTTGCAGATCCAATTTTGAGCAACCGGAGAAGGTGACTAGAGTTTGACTTTGGTACCCCTGAGATTCGTTGACTCTGATCAACGCTTGCATGGCAAAAAGTCATATTCTGATTGGCCCGTTTAAATTCATTTGCGCGCACGTTTTGTTTTGGAGTATAGTTGATCTTTTTTGTAATATATTTGTTTGTTTATATTTGAACTAACGAATGAATGGTCTGGCCCAGTGGCAAGCAGCGCGCATGTAAGCCACTCCCTCCCCAAGACCTGGGTTCGATCCCAGGTTTTGCAATTTTGTTTCAACATTTGTTCTTTTTTGCAGATTATTGAAGCGCTTGGGCCTTCAAGTTGATGGGCCTAAGGGGCTTCAGATTCACACCCCTCAATTTTTTTTGTTACCACACGCAGCTGTTGGGGCTCGATCTTCATTGAGCCTAACAAATTTCCAGGAACTCACCCCCTGATTGTTTTTTGCAACCGGCCCATTTGCTTTTTTTTATTTTTTTCTTTATTATTTTATTCTTTTCTTTTCTTTTTAATAATTTTCCTTTTTTATATAAAATCATAAAATCATAAAAAATGTAGACTTAGGTTTTGGGTTAATTAATTTGTTTTTTATAATTAAAAATTAATTTAATTTAGTTATGTTTTAGTTTTATTTTCTTAATTGAACTAGAATTAGGATTAATCACTTCAAACTCTTTTAAATAAAAAACAACAAAAATTATTTTCTTAAATGTTTAGGAATTTTTAGGGTTTTGGCCTCGCTTCCATCTTCGCACACTTATTTAATTCCGCATGTTTATTTTCTTCATGAATTATGTATTTGACAAATGGATTATAATAGCTTAATCTAGGATCTTTACATTTTCTTATCCCCCAATTTTTTGGTTTGTAAATCCCCCGCCCCGAAGCCTTGTAATAGCGTAGCTTAAATTTCCGCACTTTATTTTTTGTACATATATTAATTGCTAGATGAATGTTAATAGGCGTGCATGATCAAGACTAAAAGCAAACGCTAGCAAAACCTAACGTCCAAGACAAATAACTTAAACACAACACACTCGCACACGCGCACCTCTAAGGTACCTCCACTTGTTGCCTTCGGAGTAAAGCAGTCACGACTCTCGAACGTAAGAGATTTTAGTGGTGACCCTTTGGTTTAAAGATCATAAGTCCCTCGATGACCCTTTCGATGTTGCCTCGGTATATGATCTTGAAATCTTAGGGTAATTATTAAAGTATCTTATGAGTTACTTTCGTGATTGTACGATGACCCTCGCTTGTCCCTCAAACATCCAACAACAGGGCTACCTATTGACTAATAGTAGGATAACACTGTCTAAAGGAAAGAGGAAAAGAACAAAACCTTTCGAGTAGGTATATAGCTCCTAGTTGCTTGCTTAAACAAAACAACTTTCCACACATACACAAACTTTTTTCTAAACATTTTCAAAGACATGAAAACACTTTGTATACGTTCTTGCCAAAAAGAGAAACATTACAAAGTTCGTCGCACTAAGGCATCTTTTTAAAATATTTTCAAAACACACTTACACAAAAAACATTTTCAAAGTGAGCTAGCAACTAAGAGCTCGTAGATAACTACGGATGGAAAGGGTGCTAAAACTTTCTCTTTCCATAATCTAGCCCCCGAACTCAAAATCTTTAAAAAAGGTCTTTCATGTTCTTTTCACCCTTTCCTTTATTGGATAAAAGAAAAGTTGGTGGTGGCTCTTGCTAACCGCAACAATTGGGATAAAATGCAAAAACCAGTAAAGTCAGTTCTCCCATTGTATTACAGGTCCCAAAGGTTGTCAAGGTCTCTACTCCTAAGTTCCAAAAGGTCCACGATATCCATAATACCAAGGATAGTAACAAAATAGTCCAGGTAACATTAAAGTTTTTTATAATTCAAGTTGGTTATTAGGTATCCTCAAAAAGAAAAGAAAGCTCAAAAACCAAATGAATTAGGAAAACATTTTTTAAAATGCATGGACATAAGCCCAAGTTTATTGTGAAAGTGGTTCAAGTTTATAAAACAAGAATAGTTTTGAAAATGAGGCAGGAGATTTTTGAAATAAAAGAAAATGGGAGGAGACGAAGGGACTATCCTAAAGCATAAGGTAAAAGCTAGAGAAAAGAACCGTCTAACCAACAAGAAGTCAACACTTTACACAATGAGTCATTTTAGAATTCTCATCCCTTGGATTGAAACTGAACAAGTAAAGATATAAACCTCTTAAGAAAATCAAGCTTCAATTGCATTAGGTCTTTCACAAAAATTGGGCAGAGTAACAGCTGTATACAGATGAATTCCCGATCATAGACAAAGCACATAATCAGAATAACCTGCACATAAAGAAAGACAAACAACCCAATGTCTTGGGGTAAACCCCCAAGAACTCCAAACAAAATAATAGTAGAAGTCACACGGTCCAAAGGTAGGTCAAGATCTCTAATTCTAAGTCCAAGAAGTTCACAACTCCGTTATGCCAAGGATAGTAACCAAATAGTCCAAGTAACCTTAAAGTTTTTTATGGTTCAAGTTTATTATTAGGTATCTTCAAAAAGAAATGAAAAGCTCAAGGGAGCAAAATAAAAATGACATAAAAGTAAATTCTTAAGTGAGCAAAGATGAAAATAATATGAAATGCAAATGCTAAAATAAATGTGCTTTAAAGTAAAGAGCATAAAGTAAAGGCATAAAATAAAGTTATTTGTTAGAAATTAGAGGTTAGTTAAATGACCATCTTGAAACTTGCATTTGAAACTCATTAGAGTATTGATAAAACCAAAGCCTCACAACAACAAGTTTCATTTGCTTTTTGTCAAGTATATCATTCATCTCAAAATCTCAAGGCAATAATAAATGATCAATAAAGTTTAAGTGATTCACTTTGACCAAAGCTTATGAAGATTCATTAGAGGATTGATAAGACCAAAGCCTCCTAACAATGAATCACAAGATTATTGGATCAAAGGTTTCAAATTAACATACTTGGGCTTGCAAACATAGGTTTGGGCCACGAATGATCATTTCTCGAATCGGGACAAAATTTAGCGCTATATTAAACAATCGTAAATGGACGTATATAGAAGTTGCACCTATTTTGAGGTCGATCAATAGAAATCTATGTACCATATGTTTAGAGAAGTGATATGTAAATTATTCTCCAACAACATGTAGTACAACTAAGAAGGGGATAAGATGAAGAGGGAAGGGATAAGAATCAAACCACATTTGAACCAAAAATTTAATCAAGTTATCATTAAAATCAATCATCCATTTTGGCGGAGTTGAACTCAACACCCAAGATCCAACGATGTTAATGAAGCTCATGATCAAAATCTCATAGTTCAAGATCAGCCAGAATATATACAAAAACAAAATTGTATCAAAAAATAAAGAAAAGATTTTTTAAAATGGTTTTAAATGAAAATAAAAGAGAAAAATAGCAACTATATTCAAAACATCAAAGAAAAATTCAATGAGACCATAGAAAAATCAGAAATGAGCTCAAATATTTTTATAAAAATTTTGGTAATTTTTTAAATTCAGAAACTATTTTTAAAATTAAAAGAAATAGGCAAAATAAACCAAAAATTGTGAAAAATATTAAAGTCAGAAATAAAAATAAAATGAGGTCGTTGGATCCTTCCATATTTTTTTTCAAAACTTAAAAATTAAGAAAAGTATTTTTAAACATTTAAAACAACTCAAATAAAGTGAAAAAATATTTAAGAAATTAAAACACAAAATAAAATTGTGAAAAAATAATAATCAGAAAGATAAAAATCAAAAGTATTTTTAAGAATTTTTTTAGATTTTTTGAAGTTAAAATGATTTTTTTTATTAATTTTTGAAGTTTAAAACAAATAAAATATATAATCAGAAAATAAAATAAAAACCAAAAAGATGGAGACCATTGAATGAGAATCAAAACACGTTAGTAAGTTAATCCAATGGATCAGACGCGTTGTGTATATCATGGTCCTTAGTGAATAAAATACTGAATCATTTATTAAAATCAGAATTAAAAAAAACAAATGGCACGATATCATTGGTTGAGAGATGACACGTTGGTCATCTTCAATCTCCAGCCACACGAATTGTAGGTCTTTGAAATGGAAAAATTAGAGCTCGAGACAGGTATTATTCGCCTTGTCTCTTCAAGACGATTCTAATGGTACCTTCACGGAAATTTATATGAGGTGTAGCTCAGTCGTTTTGGAAGGAAAGATTTAAAAGAGATTTGAAAATTCATGGTCAAAACTCACTTCCAGTTGAAAACAAATGTTGTGACTAAAATCAGAATGATGAGAGCTTCATTACAGTACCAAAGTTTGAGAGAATTGGTGAAGAAATCTACCTATTGAAGTTCAAATTCAGAGCTCTGAAACTTGACTTGGCTAGCACAATTTAGGAAGGCTTAGAGCTTGATTCTTCTTCTGTTAGCTTCAATGAAGTTAAAGGATGAAGAATTGACAAATAAAATGGATTGAGGATAGCTGTAAAACCAAATTCGAAGTTGCAGAAAAGTGAGTTCAAGGGAAAGTTTGGCAGGGAGATTCTGGCTATCTAAGCTTGCGAAAATGAGTGGGATAGAGCATGTATTTATAGGATAAGTGAATGGAATCAAGAGGAAGGGTGAATGATGCAATTTGGAGGGAAATCAAGCACACATGTTTTCATGAAATAAGTGCGATCACATGTGCATCAAAACTCATCCAAATGATGTGTTTTGACACTCTAAATCATCCACACGCTTATGCTAATTATGTTTAAGTAGAAAACACGCACAAATTTGGTGATTAGAAGTTAAATTATGGAAATTGCATTCTGACTGTTTGAGAAACTTCAGTTCTAAGGTACCAACTTTGAAATCATGATGTGCACAATTTAGGGAACCTTAGGACTTGATTCTTGATGCATTGGAAAGATAAGGTCACAAACTTTACAATTTGTAAAGAATGAAATCAAATGGATGCTTGAGTTGAAGGTTGTGATGAGTCAAAGTTGAGAAAAAGATGCTGACTTTTTGTACTTAGAAAAATTCTAAGTTTTTTCTTCAAAAATGACCTATAATGTCTTGCATCCAAACATTGTCTTCCATTTAAAATTTTCTCTTGACTAAAAAAGATGGCATGAATTATATCCCTTGAATGACATATTGAGACTTAAACCATTTAAAATCTCCAAAAAATGATAAAGTTGTTACTTGGTGAAGTTGGTGAAAATTCATGAGATGACCTATAATCTTTTGAGTCCTTAAGACATCTTCATCCATCTTCAAGCTTTGCACATAAAATAAGGGTTAAAGTTCATATATTTAAGATCATTATGGAAAAATAATGGACTCAAGGATATAAAAATTGACCAAGTTATGATCTATTGAAGTCATATAAAGGAATTTGATGGCCTATCTAGAGGACTTGTGATCTTTCTCAATCATTAGCCATCTTCCACATAAAATTTCCTTGAAACTTTTGAAGTGATTTGTTGATAACCATTTAAAGAAGAGCATGTCTTTGGAATCACTCAAAAATACCAAAATATGAGCAAGATATAGCCTTTAGAAGTTCAAAACCCTAGCTCCTAGAGCAACAAAATGCCTTAGAAACCCTTTTCAAATTTGACAAACTTTCTTCCATAAATACTTTTGTCTTGTAAATATAAGTTGTTGAGGATAATAATTAGAAACCATGGCAACCATAACCACTTCCAAATATTGAGAATTGAGGAAATTATGCACTTGTGATCAAGAACTCAAGGACTTGTCCAATTAGGTCAAACCTCTTCAATAAACTTTTGCATCCTTTAACTTTCTTTGACAAATTGAGGCATGATGAATCATAGTAGACCTTCTCATGATGTCACTATAAAGCATCTTCAATGATGAAGCTTGAACCTCAATGAAATCTTGTTGAAGAAGGCATGGAAATAAACTCATGAACCTTTAGATCAACCTGATGAAATGTATTGTGCTTTCACCTATAGCATCATCAACTAAAGCAAAAATTCATAGTATTAATTAGTTAAAAGTTAATCAAAACAAAACATAGAAGGTCACAATATACAAGTCAAGGTTCTTGGTGATTCCTCATGAGCAAACTTAATGATAGGGAGAAGAACCAAACCCTAGTGTGATCTTATTGTAATTGAGTTGATATGAGATGATAGAGGGACCTTAGGGGCAAAAATTGGGGTATAACAGCTTCCCTTATTTAAGTGTCTTCTATTCGTAGATACGAAAGTTAAAATTTCTGTGTCGATGCAATTGAAGATACTTAAATATAAAACAAGCCCTATTTTTGGCCCTAAGATACCATGCAATGTTCATGATTATGCATGCAAATAAATAGATCCAAGGGTGATACAATACATCATTGGGGATACAGAAAATAAAATATCAAAAGAAGATTAGACTAGGAAAATAAATCACTGGTGTGATATGGTGGGAGAACTGACTTGGGTGTTTTGCATTTGATTGCAAATGTTGCGGTTAGCAAGAGTCGCCATCGACTTTTCTTTTATCCAAAAGGAAAGGTGAAAAAACACAGGAAAGACCTTTGAGATTATTTCTTGAGTTCGGGGGGTAGATTATGAAAAGGGAATGTATTAGCACCCTTTTCATCCATGGTTTTCCATGGGCTCTTAGTTACTTGCTAGATCACTTGCTTTATGTTTGAAATTGTACTTTGTGTGGTTTTTGAGAGTATTTTATACATAGGCCATTGTTTAGGAAAACTTTGTAATGATTCTCGTTCGTAAGAATGTATACAAAGATGTTGATCTTTTGAAAATATTTTCAAGTTTTGTAAAATGTTTTGAAAGTGTAGGTGTTTCATTTTGAAAATAGAAAGGATGTTTGTTTGAAATTGAGCAAGTAATTAGGAGCACTCTACCTACTCAAAATTCTTTCTTGTTTATTTCCTTTTCCTTTGACATTGTTATCTTACCATTGATTTGGTAAGCAATCCTATCTTTGGATGTAAACGGGACGGGCGTGGGTCATCGTATAACCATGATTAGCAATGTTGGAAGGTATGTTAGCATTCTCTTTTAAGGACTAAGATCATTTGAAAGGCAACTTAGATAGCATCATCGAGGGACTATGATTTTGTATTTTGCTTGTTTTTGCTAAGATACCTTACATGCGTGATATGGCCATTTTGTATAAGGCAACCAAGTGGAATAACTCTAGGGGTGCTTGTGTGCAAGTGTATTATTTTCATGCTTGTTTTTGTCTTGAATTAGGGTTTTCTAAGTATTGGTTTTAGTCTTTCCATACAAACCCTAATTACTAGCATTTTGTATATAAAACGATAAATTGCAGAATTTAAAATTACTACGCTATTACATCATTTAGGGGAGGGCGTGTACAAATTGTAAATGGGGATTGCATGAAGGTAAACCTAGTTAGTCTATTACAACCATATTGAATGGGTATTAATGTACAAAAATAGATAAATATGCAAGAATGTAAATGCAAAGAAAATAGATATTTGTTTGATTTTTCATGATAAAAGGGGTTTTGATTTTTTAACCTTATTAGCTAGAAGAAAATAATTAAATAAAAATAAAACCTAAATTTACTAAGAAAAGATTTTAAATAAAACCCTAAATCTATTAATTGATTAAAAAAGAAATTAAGTTTATAAGAAAAGTATTTTTTTTTGGTATTTTTGTCTTGAAAATAATTATAGTGTTATAAAATATTTTTGGTCCTTTTTATATTAAAATAATATATTTTAATGGGTGTAAAGAGAAAATAAATATTAACCTAGTTTTAATTTAATTTAAAAGATTAGTTAATAAAAATAAATAATGTATAGTTAAATAAAAAATATTTTGTGAGAAAAATAAAATAAAATAAACAAAAATATAAATCTATCATTTTTTTGTATTTTTATGATTTTTAATATTTAGAAATATATTTAAGAAAATAAATGAAATAATAAAAAAGAAAATAAAATAAATTGGGCCAGGGGCGTATAAAGGAAATAGGGGGTTAGCTAGCAAAAATAAAAAATAAGCCAGGCCCAAAGAGGCCCAGCGTCGTGTAAACAAAAAAAGTCAGAATTGTAAAACATGTAAAAAATGCAAAATGGTACCACTGTGGCTCGAACCGAGGTCCCTAAGGTTACAGGCGTGCACTTCTACCACTGGGGTGGCTATACATCCGTTAACATAAGCAAAACAATAAATATACAAGTCCAAACGCGCCCTGAAGACTTCATCTTCAACCTCCATCCAGACCAACTGTAACTTGCTCATTTCTCATCAAAAATGAAAACTGTAAACATGAAACTTGTAGCAAATTTTATCATGGTTTCAGAAATGTAAAGCATTAAAACTATAGATCAAAGATGAGCACGAATTTTAATGGCCCTAATCTTAACCCTAAAAATCTCAGAAATTCTAGTTTCGAAATTCTCTAAGCTCAAGCAAAATTAATGGAAACTATGGACATGGTTAGCTTCAGGGCAATGATATCTACATGTTTTGTTCACAAATAAACTATTGATGATGCATGTATGAAGAGTTCCAAGTTGAGAAAACTTACCTCAAAAACTGGAAATCATGTTTTGAGTTTGAGCTTGTTTTAAGTGATGGTGATGATCAGGTTAGCTTCCTTGAGGTCCTAGGAAGCTAATGCAATGATTTGCTTGAGTTGAGAGTGGCTGAGATGGCCTAGAGAAGTCAAGTTGCAGACTCTGTTTTTTGGTTATGGAGGTTATGGTAAATGGTGTTACAGTTCTGGAATAAGGATGGGGATGAGTTGTATTTAAGGTAAGGAAGCTTTAGGAATGAATTTGAGGGAAAACGCACGAGGGAAATGAGAGATACAAGTTTAAGATCAGAACTGTGTATCAATGGAGTTTTTGTGCAATTTCTGGCTAGTAGGAATTTGGGAGTGTTTTAGGGTGTTAAAACTCATGTCTTAGCTCACAAATAGTTACTCTATTTATAAGCAACAAGTTTTGAGACTTGTTGTTGATCAGAATTCAAAATCACAAGTTTATGCATAACATGTGATTTTTGAGAAATTTAAGTTTCAAAGCCTTGTGTACTTGGTTCATAGAGTGGTTATGCTTTAAGCAAGCTTGCTTCTGACTTTGTGGATAAAGTGTGATCAGAGGGAACAAGTTATAGGCTCAAGAATGGACTTTATGCAAAAAGCTTGCTTTACAAGAATGGCAATGTTAACTTTGTGCCATAAAGTAAATGCAACATGGATAATAGCTCAATTGTTTGGATCAAAGTCCTAACAGTTATTTAACATTTAATTATGGAGTGAAAACAAGTTTTAGGCCTGCAAAGCAAATATTATACAGCCTAGCATGGATTTGGTTCAAGTGTTCATCAAAAATGACTTGTAATTCAAGTGATAAAACCCTAACTTCATCTCTTTGATTCTCCCTACTCAAGAATGATCTCAAGGAGTTATTAGACATTTTGGAAAGCTTGTAATGTGCTCTACAACCTATCTTTGAATTTCTTTTGAATATTACCCTTGGAACTATATGAAAAAGTGCCATGAAGTTGGATCAAAATCCTGACCAAATTAGGGCGAAATTTCACTAAGTGTTTAGTTTCATGACCATATGTTTATAAAATTATAACTTGAGATCTAAGCACTTTTAGAAGGAGTTGTGTAAATAAAAGTTTTATATTTCATGGATATCTACAACTTTCATGTTGGAAGTTTCTCTTGAATCATCTTGAATCATGGTGAAAATTTTGCTCAAAGTTATGAAAAAACATGAAATTTCCAACACTTAGAAAAATTTCTAAGTTTAGAAATTTTGACTTTTCAAAATGAAATCTTGAATTTTTGATTTCTTGATGAATAAGTTTCATATTTTGACATGTTTTGATGAATTATGATCTTTGACACTTGAATTTGACCAAAAAGTTAAAGTTTGACTTTTTAGTATACAATTGACTTTTGATCAGTTGACTGAAAAATTCATCTGTCAATCCAATGGACTTGCAATGTTTGAATCATGTCATTAGGTAAAAATGATGCAATTGGACTCTTGATATCATGCCTTAAACCAATTGACCATTTGCTAGTTCAAAAATCATAGATTGCCTTTTCCCAGTCAAAACCCTAATTTTGACCATTTTGCCCTTTTGGAGAGTTGATCAAATTTCTTGAGGAGTTGTGGTCCAAACTTGATCAAATGATACATATGAGTCTAAAATGTTGAAGTGAATCCAAAATTATGGAGTTCGACTGTAAATTGGCCATGGTTGACTTTTTCCCCAATATAGTTGATTTTTAGGTCAACTACTCAATTGATTGAGCAAAAATGTGATCCAAGGCTTGAAACTTGACATGAGCAATCATGGGGGTCCATAATGATCCATGAAAGTAAATGGGGTATTGGAAGCTCAAATATCCTTGTGTAATCTCAAACCCTAATTTTGGTCATCGGTGTTTAAGGAGGTGTCTTGAGTTGATCAAACCTTAATGCAGTCTTGAGTCCAAGGAGATCTTGTGAGCAAATTCTTGATAAATGAGAGGGAAAATTTTGGGGTACAACAGCTGCCCCTGTTCAATCTTCTTAAGCCTGAAGAGTTAGATTGGCTAGTTTTTCCATTCGTGGCTCGAAGGTGGAAGATGATTGGACACTAGAGTGCCCAAAAATTTGCACTCGGCGATGTGGTGGTAGATGGAATGGGCTTAAAGATGACATTTGGAGAGGTGATGGAAATTTTTTGGAGATGGGCTTGTAGATGCCATCCAAAGTAATTGTTGAATTGTAATTTGTGAGCTGAAAGAATGAGTATCATAATGGCATTCGTATCTAGAGCGTATTTGTAGTTGAGAACTGAATGAGTATCAAAATGGCATTCGTGTCTGGAGCATATCTGAATTGTATCTGAGAATTTGAAAACTGAATGAGCATCATAATGGCATCCGTGTCTAGAGCGTATCTGAACTGTATCTGAAAAGTGGACTCTGAATGAGTGTCAGAACGGCATCCGTGTCTGGAGCGTATCTGAATTGTATCTAAAAGTTGAATCTAAATGAGTATCAAAATGGCATCCGTGTCTGGAGCATATCTGAACTATATCTGAAAGTGGACTCTGAATGAGTGTCATAACGGCATTCGTGTCTGGAGCGTATCTGAACTGTATCTGAAAGTTGAATCTGAATGAGTATCAGAATGGCTTCCGTGTCTGGAGCGTATCTGAACTATATCTGAAAAGTGGACTCTGAATGAGTGTCAGAATGGAATTCGTGTCTGGAGCGTATCTAAACTGTATCTAAAGACTTTGAACGTTGTTAATGGTAGTTGTTGATTAATCTTATCCTGAAAAAGGTAAAATGTTAGCTAATATGCAATGTTATGTTGTATGAAATGCATAGTATAATGCATTCGTGTCATCAATGTTTATGATATATGGGTGAGATGTATGCTTATGTGAGCTAATCTGCTACACTGTTGTTGGATTGAGGAAAATAAATCCCTGACTACTGTTGAGGATATGGAGTATAAGTCTTCATGTTGTGAAGTCTAAGTATTGATGAATTTCTGCTTGGAGAAATAAACTTTGTTGCTAGGGAAATGTCGTGTACTGCTTGAAAAATCCTGCTTGGGGAATCCTAAGAAATTTGACGGCTTCTACTGGGGATTGATAACTGGAAGCTTTGTTCCACTGGGGATTAAACTGCACACTGCGGGGGATTTATGGAAATAGCATAGAGAGATTTCCCTACCTCTTAAAGCCATCAGTGCTTATCTTTCTATTTTGTTTATAAACAGTAATTATGTTCAAATGCATATGTTCAAAAATGAATCATTGGACGTTTTTGTAAATAAAACACAAGAGTAAAGAAAAAAACAGATAGTTTTTCACTTTCAAAGGGATATCTTTGTATTTACTTTGAGTAAGTATTTTTGTACAATGAGACAAATATTCTAGTAAGAGAATATTGTCGTAAAAATGAAAAATTTGATACAAAGAAAAGATAGCTATGTGCAATAATCCCATGGGGGTCCCATTCTGCTATAGCCTTTGTATCTCTGAGCATCTTGTCTATTTGTTTCCTCGTCTGAAGATGATTGAATTGATCAGAACCTTTGAGCTTGTCAGGTTGTTCGTAAGGTGATCTAACGGGACATAGTTATATGCTTTAAATCCCTAACTTTTTCCTGGACCGCCCTTTCGGGTTTTCAGTCTATCGGGATACCCTTTTTTCCCAAGCCGCCCTTTCGGGTTTTCAGCTTGTCGGGTGTACAGATTTTTTTTTATCCCTAATTTTTGCCCGAACCTTTTTGGTTCGTCGAGATGCCCTTGTTTTGCCTAGGTGTGTCAACCTAGCGGGTCTCTTATGCATAGTATCTTTTGACTGTGTCTGCGTTCGCAGAGTGCGGCAGGTCGTCACCATCCATGGTGGTTAAGATTATTGCTCCACCAGAGAATATGTTTTTGATTACAAACGGTCCTTCATATGTAGGAATCCATTTTCCCCTGGGATCACCTTGCGGCAGTATGATGCGCTTGATCACCAGATCCCCAACTTGATATATTTGTCGTCTGACCTTTTTGTTGAAAGTCTTGATCATCCAATTTTGATACATTTGACCATGACAGGCAGCAGTACGTCTTTTCTCATCAATTAAGTTTAGTTGATCAAGTCGAGTTTGGATCCAATCTTCTTTATTCAACCATGCGTCCTTCATAATTCTTAGAGAGGGGATCTGAACCTCAATAGGCAAGACAACCTCCATGCCATATACCAGAGAATAGGGTGTTGCCCCGGTTGATGTGCGAGTTGTGGTACGATATTCGTGGAGAGCGAATGGTAGCATCTCATGCCAGTCTTTGTATGTGACTGTCCTTTTCTATATGATCTTTTTAATGTTCTTATTCGCGGCTTCGACAATGCCATTCATCTTTGGCCCATAAGGGGAAGAATTGTGATGCTGGATCTTGAATTGCTCGCACAAGGCGGTGATTATAGTATTGTTCAAGTTCATACCATTGTCTGTAATGATCCTCTCTGGGATACCGTAACGACAGATGAGATTCTGCTTGATGAACCGGACGACAACATTCTTGGTAACGGAAGCGAAAGAAGCTGCCTCCACCCACTTGGTAAAATAGTCAATGGCCACTAAAATGAAGCGGTGTCCATTGGATGATGTTGGCTTGATTTCCCCAATCATATCAATTCCCCACATAGCAAAGGGCCAAGGAGCCGTCAAGACATTCAGAGGAACCGGAGGTACGTGCACCTTGTCAGCATAAATCTGACACTTGTGGCAAGTTCGAGAGTGTTGATAGCAATCTGCTTCCATGGTAGACCAGTAATAGCCTGCCCGTAGGATTTTTTTTTCCATCATATGCCCACTGGAATGGGTGCCAAAAGTGCCTTCATGTAACTCGGCCATGATCCTTTCAGCTTCAACCTTGTTTACGCACTGAAGTAACACAGAGTCATGGTTGCGTTTGTAAAGAATGCCATTACTAAGGAAGAATTTAGCAGAGAATCTCCTTAAGAACTTCTTATCATTTATTGAAGCTCCTTCTGGATATTCTTGAGTTTCGAGATACCTTTTGACTTCGTGAAACCAAGGTTGGTCCACTACTTCTACAGTATTAATCTCGTGACAGTGTGCTGGTTCATCCCTTTGTTCAATGGTGATCTGGGGAGCCTCGTTATCCCATTTAAGTTTAAACATAGATGACATTGTGGCTAGTGCGTCTGCTAGCTGATTTTCTTCTCGCGGGAAATGCTCGAAAGTAATCTTCTCAAAATGTGGGAGCAATGTAAAAACATGTTCTTTGTAAGGGATAAGGTTAGGGTGTTTAGTGTCACACTCCCCTTTGATCTGGCTGATAACCAAAGTTGAATCTCTGAATACATTCAAAGATTTGATCCCTAAATCTATGGCAGCTTTAAGACCAAAGATGCACGCTTCGTATTCCGCCATGTTATTTGTACAATTGAAGCATAGTCTTTCCGTAAAGAGAGTATGACATCCTTCAGGAGATATAAGTACAACACCAATACCATTGTCGAGTGCGTTAGATGCCCCATCAAAAACCAGGGTCCATCGGGATCCTTGTTCAGGTCCGTCATATGGCCTGAATTATTCACAGTTGTTTACCATCATGATGTCTTCATCTGGGAATTAGAACTTCATGGACTGGTAGTCTTCTACAGCTTGGTGAGCAAGGTGATCAGCTAGTACACTTCCATTTATTGCTTTCTGGGTAGTATATTGTATGTCATATTCTGTCAGGGTCATCTTCGATCTCGCTATTCTCCTAGAGAGTGTAGGCTTCTCGAAGTTGTATTTTATTGGATCCATTTTAGATATCAACAAGGTAGTATGAGTCAACATATACTGTCTTAGCCGGCGAGAAGCCCATGCCAGAGCGCAGCAAGTTTTCTCAAGCAGTGAATATCTTGTTTCACAGTCGGTAAACTTTTTGCTCAGGTAATAAATAGCGTGCTCTTTTCGGTCATACTCCTCATGTTGCCCCAACACACGTCCCATTGAATTTTCCAAAACAGTCAGGTACATGATTAACGGCCTTCCCTTGACTAGTGGCATCAAAACAGGAGGCTCTTGCAGGTACTCTTTGATTTTTTCAAAAGTAATTTGGCATTCATCATTCCACTTGACTACTTGATCTTTCTTCAGTAGTTCTAAGATTGCTTCACAAGTAGTTGTCAGGTGAGAAATGAATCTGGAAATGTAGTTTAAACGTCCCAAGAAACCTCTGATTTCCTTTTCAGTACGAGGAGCAGGCATCTCTTGTATCGCTTTCACCTTGGCGTGATCCACTTAAATACCTTTATTATTGTCGACAAATCCAATGCGCTTACCAGACCTTACTCCAAACGTGCATTTATTTGGGTTCAACCTCAGCTTGTACTTTTTTAGTCTTTCAAACAGTTTCTATAAATGGTCAAGATTCTCTTCTTCTGTTTGAGATCTAGCTATCATGTCGTCCATATAGTCCTCTATTTCGTGATGTATCATGTCGTGAAATAGAGCGACCATGGCACACTGATAGGTTGCCCCAGCATTTTTCAGTCCGAATGGCATAACCTTGTAGCAGAATGTGCCTCACTGTGTGACAAAGGTTGTCTTCTCCATGTCCTCAGGTGCCATTTTGATTTGGTTGTAACCTGAGAAATTGTCCATGAAGGAAAACACTTTGTGTTGTGTTGTATTGTCAACTAGGATGTCAATGTGGGGAAGTGGGAAATCATCCTTAGGGCTTGCCCTATTCAAATCTTTGTAGTCTATGCACATTCGTTTGTTGCTGTCCTTTTTGGGCACGGGAACAACATTGGCAACCCACTGCTGGTAGGAGGTGACGGCCAAGAATCCAGTGTTGAATTGTTTCATGACTTCTGCTTTAATCTTCTCCGACATATCTGGTCGCATTCGACATACCTTTTGTTTTACTGGTGGGAAATCCTCTTTTGTAGGTAGACGATGTACCACAATATATGCATCAAGTCCTGGCATGTCTTCATATGACCAGGCAAAGACCTCAACATATTCGTGTAGAAACTGAATCAGACGCTCCTTGACACTGGGTTCCATATTAGCACCCACTTTGACTTCTCTTTTGTCTTCTTCGGTACCTAGATTGATTGTATACACTGGTTCCTCGTGGGGCTGAATGGTTCTCTCTTCTTGTAGTAGTAACCTGGCAAGTTCTCCTGGTACTTCACAATCTTCTTCACCTTCATCTTCGGCTTGGTAGATTAGATTTTCGGAGTCACAGAAGGCCATAGCAGAATTGTTACCCATGGGATCCCGAATGGATGTAGACCTGCATTGTGAGTGTGAGTGTGTGTAAGGGTATAGCTATCTTTGAAAGAAATTAAAATGTAAAAAGAAAAACAATGAGCACAAAGTTTGTATGCAAAAACGTCCACGATTCTTTGATGTCATATGGAAATGAGATAATAACTCTTACAAATGGACCATTGTGCCTCGGGTAAGGCATAAGGTTTTAAGAGTCTGGATTGTTTTAATATTACAGATCTAACAAAATGCAAAGACAAATTACTGTCGGATAAAAGTGATTGAGACAAAATCTCTATCCTCCCAATTGCTGAGCCCTCCCTTGACAATTAGGAAAATCCAATCCTCTAGGTCATAGCTGTCTTCATCATCTTCCACCCCATTAACTTCGCGGTTGCTGATCTTCAAGGGTGGTCCTCAGGCACGAGCACAACGTACAGCCTTCTGGGCACCTGAAGTGAAACATAGGCCAAACTTGTTAGACTTGTATGGGATATCTGGGAGTTGTCCCCAAATAGTGAACCCACCTTCTTCTATCACTGCCTTAGCATCCTTCAAAGATGACATCCTGAGTAGAGGCCTTGTGATCTTTGGAACTTGAGACACAGCCTTAGTTACTGCCACATCTTGCGCAACTTCTTCAAAATGCTGGAATGGAGTTTTAATAAATTCACCATCTAACTCCACATATCTGAAGGAATTGATATGGCTGATCATATACTCTTCTTCTCCATGAACGGTGATGATTTTTCCTTGAATTGGATATTTCAGCATTTGGTGCAGCGTATAGGTAACAGCGCCAGCATTGTGAATCCATGGTCTGCCTAGCAAGCAGGAATACGAAGGGCGGATATCCATTACATAAAAAGTTGAATCAAATGTTTGGGTTCCAACCTTTATGGGGATATCCACTTCCCCATGCACCATCCTTTTCGAGCCGTCAAAAGCCCTCACTACTATATTGCTTGGTTTCAATGTTAATCCCTCACAGTCAAGCCTATAAAGAGCCTTTTTAGGCAACACATTCAGAGACGACCCGATGTCCACCAAAACATGAGCCAAGGTTGTGCCCCTGCATTTCACTGAGACATTGAATGCCTCGTTATGCTTCCTTCCTCTCGACATTAAATCAGCATCCAAAAAACCTAGGCCATTATCTGCAATCAAGATGGCTACGCAGTCTTGGAACTGATCGGCAAATGTTTCTTGGGGTACATGGGCAGTTTTCAGGAATTTTACCAAGGCCTTTGCATGCGCCTCGAAACATAGTAGTAAAGCCAGCATGGAAATTTTAGGTGGAGTTTTCCCCAGTTGCTCAATTACATCATAGTCGCTTCTTTTTATGATTTTTAGAATTTCCTCCATCTCTTTTCGGGAGGTCTCAGGAATAGCCAATGATTGTGCCTTCGTCCAGACATGCTCAATCAGGATACTTTTACCTCGAGTCACAGCTGACCCGATAGCAGGAATGTCAGTAAGAGTGATAATAGGGGTTGTATCAGCTTTGTCAGTTGGAGTATTAGCAGAGATGATTGTAGGACTGGGAATAGCCTTCGGAGGAGCAACAACAACAGGAATGATTACGGGTCCAGAAACAGCTTTTGGAGGAGTAATTTCTAGAGAGAATATCCTTCCGCTTCGGGTAATCTTGCTAGTCCATGCAATATTACTGATATCATAGTCAATCTTCTCAGAACTTGAATTTTTGGTAGCTGGCCAATCTTGCTTGATACCGTGGTAGTAGACATCCCCTCCATAATTCCATGGTACGGTTTTGTTTGACAAATATGGGTCTGGTCCAGGCATTATAATTATCAAAGGAGCTACTTTTGGAACTGATGTAATTCTAACGGGTCTTTTGGTGGAGACCCTGGAAGAATTGTCGGAAATGGTCACGATGGAAACATCATTATAAGAAATAGGTGGAACATAAGTCTTTTCGACCAAAATTTCCTTGTTGTCTATTAGGCACTGAACGCCTGCTCTCAACAAAGGACAGTTGGTTGGTTAGGACAAATAAAAATGACAGCTTTCATCACAGCCTGGGAAAACACTGGCATTCAATAAGTTCTTTTTGATAATCAGGAGTGGGGTCATAAGTTCATCAACTGCAGTAACAAACATATCCTCCTCAATGGCGTTGGCATTATGGTCGTGCTTGGGCATAGGGGCAGAAATGACATTGAGCTTTTCTGGTGCATCGAATTTAATCTCTTTAGCTTCAAGGAGGTCTTTTACTTTGTTCTTTAGAGCCCAAGAGTTGTTAGTGTCATGGCCGGGACTCTCAGAGTGGTATCCACAGCGGGCATTAGGATGATAGTGAGGAGAGGTTGTGTTAGGGTTCTTTAGAGCTTCTTTCAAAGTCACTAGGTTGGATCTTAACAAATGTGGCAATACTTGAGATAGTGTCATATTAATTCGGGTGAATTTTCTGACTGGTCTTTCCATTCTTGGTTGGTTGTTTCTTTGTTGATCAGGTGCAGGTTTAGGAATCATAACAGCTCCCGCCATTGGACGGCGTTCGGACCTATCTTGATTTCTCTGAGGATATACAACAACCACTTATTTCTTTCCGATGAATGGCTTCCTTACAGCAGTAGAGGATGTATCCTTTTGAATCTTTACATTCTTTATCCCGGCTTCTATCCTTTCTCCGGTCAATATCAATTCAGTAAAACCTGCCGATGAACTCCCAATTAAGTGATTGAAGAAGGGACCGGACAAGGTGCCCAAAAACATGTCCACCAACTCTCTTTCAGATAGGGGGGGTTGAACTCTTCCGGCCAAGTCTCTCCATTTTTGTGCATAGTCCTTGAAGCCTTCACTTGAGACCATGGTCATACTCTGGAGTTGAGTACGGGTAGGCGCAATATCGGCGTTGTATTGGTATTGTTTGTAAAAGGCCGCAGCAAGATCTTCCCACTTATGAACATTGGCTCTTTCTAACTGATAAAACTAATCAAGTTGAGTTCCAGACAGACTGTCTTGGAAGAAATGTACCCATAAATCCTTATCAGCGGTATGGGGCTGGATTTTCCTCACATAGGACCGGAGATGCATTTTGGGGCATGAAACTCAGTCATATTTGGCGAACACAGGTGCTTTAAATTTTGGAGGAATGACAATTCCCGACACTAAGCCGAACTCCTCAAAGTCCAACCCAAACACTTTTTGGATTTCCATTGCACTCAACCGCTCTTCTAGATGCTTATACTTGTCATTAGCTAGAGGGTATTGTTCTTCAGAATATTCTTCTTCTTCCTCTTCCTCTTCTGAATCTGACTGAACAACTGTTTCCTTGCCCTTCCCATCTTGATTGTCTTTCTTACCAGATGTCGTCGCAAAGTCTAGGGTCCTTCTTGTCTTCCCGTGGAATCTTCTTCCCATGTTTAGTACTCAGGTTATCTTCTCCATCTTCTTTTTCTTCTCCTCAACCAGCAAGGTCTTCAACTCCTCTTGTCCTTTGGCTAGAGTTAAGAATAACTGTTGAAACTGTACATTCTGAGCTTTGAGGTCCTTCACTGTTTGCTCGTCTCCATCTTACTGAAATAAACAGTAGAGAGATGAGGAGACTTGTTGCAAGAAACCTGCTTATGTTAGGATGAATGGTAAATGCGTATGCAATGATTTCAAAGATTTTAAGATTCAAATTTATTTTAGACAAAAAGGAAACACATGTTATATTAATAAGTTAAAGCTTGAGTACAATAATTCCTCCTTGGGAAAATAACTATAGAAACTCTAAGATAAAAAGGTAGTACGCATCCTCTTTGGTGCAATGTAGGCATTCAGAGTCTGCTCCTCATGAAGTAGTTTAGTGAGTTTCAAAACCTTCTTCTCGCTTGCATAGAATTGGGCTTCGAAAGTATCTCGCTCCCCCTTGAGTTGTATCCAATCCCTTTGTAGGTCTTCAAGAGAAGTGGGCATGTCAGGATGTAGGATAGTGTATGGAACATCTCCTTCCATGACAGGCTCAATGATTACTAGGAGAATGGAGGGATAAGGCATCATAAGACTCTGAGCACGAGTTCATACCCATTTGAGGTAAGGCTCAAGATGGGTGGAATTCTTGTGCCCCAAAGTCTTGCTATCTACCTTGTTCAATATCCTCCAAGCTCGGATAAATCTCTGGCGAAGACCTTAATCGCCATTGTCGTAGTCGAATACCAAAACTTGAATCAGCATCTCGTGCAGGCCATCCCTTCGGGCGTAACCAAATTGTCTTAAGGCTAAGCAGTGGTTGTAGGTGATACCTCCCCTAATGCCAAGTAAAGGGACATTAGGAAATTCTCTATAACGGTCGACAATAGTAACATTCTCTATGGATCGGGAGCACCAATGAATGTCTGAATGTTTGAGCGTTATCAACCTTTGTGACCACCTTGAACCTTGCTCATTCTTCAATATAGATTAGGGAAGATGCCAAATAAACCATCTTGCCAAGAGAGGAGTACAACACATAAGAACACCTTTTTTCCTCATTGTGCGAGTGTGAAAAGAGTGCAGGATATCTCCTAGAAATGTAGGCACCGGGTTACGGGATATGAAGATTTTGACGGTGTTCACATCTATGAGTTGGTCAGGATTTGGAAACAAAGCCATCCCATAGATGAGGAGAGCCACAATTTCCTCAAAAGCTTGCAGGTCCAAAGAATTCCAACAGTTTTGGGCTTTCTCAAACAAGAACTTTGCTATGAAACATTTGACACCACTCCTTGTTTCCCAATGAGTTGTGACATCAGATGAGTGCAAGTGTAGAGCTTAAGAAATCTCTTCTGGATTTAGGTCTCTTTCTGTACCGTTGAAAGGTAGCTGATTGAGAATGGGAATCCTCAAGAGTCGGGAGAATTCTTCCAAAGTAGGCACAAGTTTCTAGTCGGGAAATGTGAAGCAGTGGGGTAAAGGATCAAAGAATTGAAAGAGCATCTTCATCATGTCCTCATCTATGTTGGAGGTGACCAAGTTGAGTAGGCGACCATGTCTCTCGGTGAATGGAGAATTTTCAGGAATCCTTGAGGCTAGTTCCTTAAGTTGTGGAGGAATCCTTACAAGGTTGACTTGAATAGTTTTCCTGCGAAGAGAATCCATATCCTACAAAACAAGAACAAAGATGAATCCCAAAGTCCTTGAAATGGTTAGTGAATGAATATGATGTTATGATGTTCATGATGTTATGTACAAGTATGTATACATAAACAAATCAAACAAGTCCTTAGATTTAGGCTTGCATGGGGTTTCATAGGTAAGTACCCTCTTGAAGTTTAGTTGGCTCAACCTGTCCTAGCAATAGTAACTGGGTTCTAAGGAGCTCAATATCACTGGTTTGTTTCCTTGAGCATTGTCTCAGCACAAGCCTCTTTAATGGCGACCGAAATATCTCAAAAAACTAAACCTCAATAAGTGTAGTATCGAGTATCTACCAACTTTGGACTGCACCAAAGCCGGTCATCTTACTACGTCCTGAAGGCCAAGTTGGTCAAGTAAAGGTTCTAAAAGTTCATTAGTGCTTCATGACATCACTCAGCGGCCCTGTATTCTTCGCACAGTTTCCACAACGTACTGCTACTTACCTATAAGGTATCCCAAATCCGGGTAGAGGATTCAAACTCAAACAAAGAACCATAATATAAAGCAAACAAGTCAAACAATGAAAGCAAGTAAATATGATCTAAACCTAAGGTAACCCACTTTTAGAAAGTTCCCCAACAGAGTCGCCAGTTCTGTGATACGTTGAGAGAACTGACTTGGGTGTTTTGCGTCTGATCGCAAATGTTGAGGTTAGCAAGAGTCGCCATCGACTTTTCTTTTATCCAAAAGAAAAGGTGAAAAAGCACAGAAAAGACCTTTGAGATTATTTCTTGAGTTCGGGGGGTAGATAATGAAAAGGGAAGGTATTAGCACCCTTTTCATCCATGGTTTTCCATGGGCTCTTAGTTACTTGCTAGATCACTTGTTCTATGTTTGAAATTGTGCTTTGTGTGGTTTTTGAAAGTATTTTGTAAAGAGGCCATTGTTTAGGCAAACTTTGTAATGATTCCCATTCGTAAGAATGTATACAAAGATGTTGATCTTTCGAAAATGTTTTTAAATTTTGTAAAATGTTTTGAAAGTGTAGGTGTTTTGTTTTGAAAATAGCAAGGATGTTTGTTTGAAATTGAGCAAGTAATTAGGACAATTCTACCTACTCAAAAGTCTTTCTTGTTTATTTTCTTTTCCTTTGACATTGTTGTCTTACCATTGATTTGGTAAGCAACCCTATCTTTGGATGTAAACGGGGCGGACGTGGGTCATCGTATAACCATGATTAGCAATTTTGCAAGGTATCTTAGCATTCTCTTTTAGGGACTAAGATCATTTGAAAGGCAACTTAGATAGCATCATCGAGGGACTATGATCTTATATTTTTCTTGTTTTTGCTAAGATACCTTACATGCGTAATATGGCCATTTTGTATAAGGAAAGCAAGTGGAATAACTCTAGGGTGCTTGTGTGCAAGTGTATTATTTTCATGCTTGTTTTTGTCTTGAATTAGGGTTTTCTAAGTATTGGTTTTAGTCTTTCCATACAAACCCTAATTACTAGCATTTTGTATATAAAGCGATAAATTGTGGAATTTAAAATTACTACGCTATTACATCATTTAGGGGAGGGGTGTATGAATTGTAAATGGGGATTGCATGAAGGTAAACCTAGTTAGTCTATTACAACCATATTGAATGAGTATTAATGTACAAAAATAGATAAATATGCAAGAATTTAAATGCAAAGAAAATAGATATTTGTTTGATTTTTCATGATAAAAGGGGTTTTGATTTTTTAACCTTATTAGCTAGAAGAAAATAATTAAATAAAAATAAAACCTAAATTTACTAAGAAAATATTTTAAATAAAACCCTAAATCTATTAATTGATTAAAAAAGAAATTAAGTTTATAAGAAAAGTATTTTTTTTTTTTTGGTATTTTTGTCTTGAAAATAATTATAGTGTTATAAAATATTTTTGGTCCTTTTTATATTAAAATAATATGTTTTAATGAGTGTAAAGAGAAAATAAATATTAACCTAGTTTTAATTTAATTTACAAGATTAGTTAATAAAAATAAATAATGTATAGTTAAATAAAAATATTTTGTGAGAAAAATAAAATAAAATAAAATAAAATAAGCCAAAATATAAATCTATCATTTTTTTGTATTTTTATGATTTTTAATATTTAGAAAAAGATTTAAGAAAATAAAGGAACTAATAAAAAAGAAAATAAAATAAATTGGGCCAGGGGCATATAAAGGAAACAGGGGGTTAGCTGGCAAAAATAAAAAAATATGCCAGGCCCAAAGAGGCCTAGCGCCCTGCAAACAAAAAAAGTCAGAATTGTAAAACATGTAAAAAAAATGCAAAATGGTATCACTGGGGCTCGAACCGAGGTCCCTAAGGTTACAGACGCGCGCTTCTACCATTGGGGTAGCTATACATCTGTTAACATAAGCAAAACAATAAATATACAAGTCAAAACGCGCTCTGAAAACTTCATCTTCAACCTCCAGCCAGACCAACTGTAACTTGCTCATTTCTCATCAAAAATGAAAACTGTAAACATGAAACTTGTAGCAAATTTTCTCACGGTTTCAGAAATGTAAAGCATTAAAATTATAGATCAAAGATGAGCATGAATTTTAATGGCCCTAATCTGAACCCTAAAAATCTCAAAAATTTCAGTCTCTAAATTCTCTAAGCTCAAGCAAAATTAATGGAAACTAAGGACATGGTTAGCTTCAGGGCAATGATATCTACATGTTTTGTTCACAAATAAACTATTGATGATGCCTGTATGAAGAGTTCCAAGTTGAGAAAACTTACCTCAAAAACTGGAAATCGTGTTTTGAGTTTGAGCTTGTTTCAAGTGATGGTGATGATCATGTTAGCTTCCTTGAGGTCCTAGGAAGCTAATGCAATGATTTGCTTGAGTTGAGAGTGGCTGAGATGACCTAGAGAAGTATAGTTGCAGACTCTGTTTTTTGGTTATGGAGGTTATGGTAAATGGTGTTACAGTTCTAGAATAAGGATGGGGATGAGTTGTATTTGAGGTAAGGAAGCTTTAGGAATGAATTTGAGGGAAAACACACGAGGGAAATGAGAGATACAAGTTTAAGGTCAGAACTGTGTATCAATGGAGTTTTTTGTGCAATTTCTGGATAGAGGGAATTTGGGAGTGTTTCAGGGTGTTAAAACTCATGTCTTAGCTCACAAATAGTGACTATATTTATAAGCAAAAAGTTTGGAGACTTGTTGTTGATCAGAATTCAAAATCACAAGTTTATGCATAACATGTGATTTTTGAGAAATTCAAGTTTCAAAGCCTTGTGTACTTGGTTCATAGAGTGGTCATGCTTTAAGAAAGTTTGCTTCTAACCTTGTGGATGGAGTGTGATCAGAGGGAACAAGTTAGAGGCTCAAGAATGGACTTTATGCAAAAAGCTTACTTTACAAGAATGGCAATGTTAACTTTGTGCCATAAATGGAAATGCAACTTGGATAATAGCTTAATTGCTTGGATCAAAGCCCTAACAGTTGTGTAAACATTTAATTATGGAGTGACAAACAAGTTTTAGGCCTGCAAATCAAATATTATGCAGCCTAGCATGGATTTGGTTCAAGTGTTCATCAAAAATGACTTGTAATTCAAGTGATAAAACCCTAACTTCATCTCTTCGATTCTCCCTACTCAAGAATGATCTCAAGGAGTTCTTGGACATTTTGGAAATCTTGAAATGTGCTTTAAAACCTATATTTTATTTTGTTTTTAAGATTCCCCTTGGAACTATATGAAAAAGTTCCATGAAGTTGGGTCAAAATCTTGACCAAATTAGGGCAAAATTTCACTAAGTGTTTAGTTTCATGGCCATATGTTCATAAAATTATAACTTGAGATCTAAGAACTTTTGGAAGGAGTTGTGTAAAGAAAAGATGTATATTTCATGGAGATATACAACTTTCATGTTGGAAGTTTCTCTTGAATCATCTTGCATCATGGTGAAAATTTTGCTCAAAGTTATGGGAAAACATGAAATTTCCAACACTTAGAAAAATTTATAAGTTTAGAAATTTTGACTTTTCAAAATGAAATCTTGAATTTTTGATTTCTTGATGAATAAGTTTCATATTTTTACATGTTTTGATGAATAATGATCTTTGGCACTTGAATTTGACCAAAAAGTCAAAGTTTGACTTTTTAGTATACAGTTGACTTTTGATCAGTTGATTGAAAAATTCATCTGTCAATCCAATGGACTTGTAATGTTTGAATCATGTCATTAGGTCAAAATGATGCAATTGGAATCTTGAGATCATTACTTAAACCAATTGACCATTTTCTAGGTCAAAAATCAGATATTGCCCTTTCCCAGTCAAAACCCTAATTTTGACCATTTTGCCCTTTTGGAGATTTGATCAAATTTCTTGAGGAGTTGTGGTCTTAACTTGATCAAATGATACATATGAGTCTAAAATGTTGAATTGGATCCAAAATTATGGAGTTTGATTGTAAATTGGCCATGGTTGACTTTTTCCCCAATACAGATGATTTTTAGGTCAACTCCTCAATTGACTGAGCAAAAATGTGATCCAAGGCTTGAAACTTGACATGAGCAATCTTGGGGGTCCATAATGATACATGAAAGTCATATGGGGTATTGGAAGCTCAAATATCCTTGTGCAATCTCAAACCCTAATTTTGGTCATCAGTCTTTAAGGAGGTGTCTTGAGCTAATCAAACCTTAGTGCAGTCTTGAGTCCAAGGAGATCTTGTGAGCAAATTCTTGATAAATGAGAGGGAAAATTTTGGGGTACAACAAATGGTAAACAGAAGACTCGACTATATTTGGGTAAAACCCGAGGAGAAGACAGAGTATCATCTACTCAGACATTATGGAGAGAAAATAAAGGACAAAAGTGATCAACAGATGACCGTAAACTATCCACTCTCAGAGAAGATAGAAAAAAAGGTAATGTGGACCCACTAGGGTGAAAAGATGTGGTAGGATAATACCAGCAAACATAAATATTAGGGGTGGTAACAAGTAATTGGCATCAGTACCTATGACTAGAAACAACCAAATTTCTTCATAGTAGTGTGAATCTCAGCGACGAACTATCTCCCATAATGAAGAGACTACCATCCATTAGAAAAAGATCTCAACAACGAACTATATCCCATAATGAAGAGACTACCGTTCATTGGAGTAACAAATCTCAATAAAGAACTATGTCTCATAATGGCGAGACTACCATTCATTGGAGTAACAAATCTCAACAACGAACTATCTCCCATAATGACGAGACTACCATCCATTGGAGTAACAAATCTCAACAATAAACTATCTCCCATAATGAAGAGACTATCATTCATTGGAGTAACAAATATAAACAATGAACTATCTCCCATAATGACAAGACTACCATTCATTGGAGTTACAAATCTCAACAATAAACTATCTCCCATAATGACGAGACTACTATTCATTGGAGTAACAAACTCAACAACAAACTATATCCATAATGACGAGACTATCGTTCATTGGAGTAACAAATCTAAATAATAAACTATCTCCAATAATGACGAGACTACCATCCATTAGAGTAACAAATCTCAACAATAAACTATCTCCCATAAGGACGAGACTACCATCCATTGGAGTAACAAATCTCAACAACAAACTATCTCCCATAATGACGAGACTACCATCCATTGGAGTAACAAATCTCAACAACAAATTATCTCCCATAATGACGAGACAATCATTCATTGGAGTAACAAAAGAATATTCTCAGGGAACTAACATACTTACTGGGGAAGTACAAATTGCTCAAATAAAGAGACCTGCCACTTGTTGTTATGAGAAGGAGTTGTAATAATGACCTCCTGGCGAAAGAAATATAGTTTCCTGGGGGAAGAAATATATTCCTCCTGAGGAGATAAAGTCATCACATGCAAAATAAATGCACATTCGCAAACCAGAGCTCAAAGCTTACAAAAATCAAAATAATAATGTTGTTGGGGACCATAGATTCAAACTAGAACTAAACCGGAGTGAAACAATCAACCGAGATAGCTCCTGATGAGAAATAAACTCAAAATAGGATCACATTCTATCCAGATAAAGAATTGAATAGGAAGTGTGATACGGTGGGAGAACTAACTTGGGTTTTGCGTTTGTATTCACACTTGTTCGGTTTAGCAAGAGTCGCCACCGACTTTTTATTTTATCCTAAAGGAAAGGTTAAAAAGCACAGGAAAAACCTTTTGAGATGTTTCGTGGGTTCGGGGGGTAGATTATGAAAAGGGAAGGTATTAGCACCCTTTTCATCCATGGTTATCCATGGGCTCTTAGTTACTTGTTTTAGATCACTTGCCTTTGATTTTCAATTGCTTGAAATTGTGGTGTATGTGTGTTTTTGAAAATGTTTTGAAAAAGACGCCTTGTCTTAGGCAACCGTTGTAATGACTCGTGTTTGAGTGTTTACAAAGGTGTGTATCTTTTCGAAAAGGTGTGTATCTTTTCGAAAAGATGTTTCAAATGTTTTTGAAAGTTGTTTGGAAATTGTGTTTGTGAAGTGGGTTTTGAAAAGTAGGCAAGTGTGTTTGCAAGTTTGATCAAGTAACTAAGAGTTTATCTACCCTTAAATTTACTCAAAGGTTTTTTCATGTTTTAACCCTTTTAGCAATTTTGTTCCACCGTTGTATTTGGTGGGCAATCTTGCGTTAGGATGTGAACGGGACAGGCGCGGGTCATCGTATGGACCATGAATGCAATGGTGCCAAGTGTATTTGGAAATTTTGCTTGAAGGGACTATGATCATTTTGATAGGCAACTTTCGAAAGCGTCATCGAGGGACTATGATCATTTGAATTGTTTTGTTTTGCCAAAGAAAACTCGACGTGCAAGCATGGCCCATTTTGGAAGGCAACATGTGGGATTACCCTAGGGGTGCAAGTGTGATTGTGTATTGATTTCATGTATTTGTCTTTGTATTAGGTTATCTAGCGTTTGATTTTTATGTACATACAAACCCTAGGTCTAACCATGGTATATTTGAAAGCGATAAATTGCGGGAATTTAAAGTCTACGCTATTACAAATAAGTATCCGGGAGTGGGGGTACAAATGTTTACAAATGGGGATGAGACCTTAATGGGAGAGTAGTGTCCAAATATTTACAACCAAATCGAATCGATCGCAATGTAAAATGTATCAAATGTACAAGAATAAGCAAATGTATAATGTAAATGTATCAATGTATTTGTGTAAGTATATGATTATTTACAAGTGAAATAAAAATAATAAAAAAGGTTAATTTTGGATATTTCCAAGTTTAGGGCAAAACCCTAATTTTTCTAAATAAAAGGTATTTATTATTTATCATATACAATATTTATTTAATTATGTACAAAAATAAATAAAAGGGAAGTATATTGTAAAAAAGTAATTTTTGAGGTCAAATATTAATAAAAATAAAAAATGTATCATTTTTGTATTTTTATCCTAAATATTCTAATAAATATATAAGTATTTATATTATATATTAACTATATTAAATATATACAAAAATAAAATATTTATTATTTACAAAAAAAGTATAGTTTTTAGAAAATGTTTTCAAAAGATTAAATAAAATAAAATCAGAAAATAAAATGTATTTGTCTTATTTTCTAGTATTTTAAATAAAAGATATTATGTTTATTTATATGTATAAGTTTAAATAAAGAAAATAAAAATCCAAATAAAAATGCAAAAATGGTTGAAAAATATTTTTAATATTTTTTATGTTTTGACAAAAAAATAAACAAGTCAGAAACAAAAAGAAAAAAATCAAAAATGATAAAAATAAAACACAATGGGCCAAGGGGGTGTAATTGTAAAAGGATGGTGTAAACAGAAAAACAAAGCCAGGCCCAGCCCAAGAGGAGTTGTCTTCAACCTCCAGCATCCTTGAACAACAAAACGCGCGTTTCTTGGCTTGATTCAAACATCTTGATTCTTTGATTTTTAGCACAAACTTATAACACAAAAAATGTAAAGCATCAAATCACGAATTCATACATACCAAGAACTTGATCTAACTCTCAGAAATGAGAGAGAATTTCTTCTCCCCCAATTCCTGACCTAGCTTTTTTCAAATGTTCAGCTTCAAAATTCTCTCAGCACACACAACATAAATGAAAAGTAATGATATGGGTAGCTTCAGGGCCATGAGTAGGACATAACTTCTTCACAAACCTAAGCCTAGATATGCCTGGATTGAGAGATAGAAGTTCAAACTCTTACCTGTTCAGCTTGAATCGTGTACAATAATGGAGGCACTTTCAATGAATTTTGAGGACTTGTACAACTTGCTTGAGGTCCAGGGATGCTTCCTCTATGCTTGGTGTGCGTTGAATCTTTCTGAATCACTCCATGGAAGTCAACCTGCAAGAGAGAAAAATGAAAATGGCAATCTTGACTAGGGGTGTTACAGTCTATTTCCAAGGCTTGGGATAGTTTGTATGGATGTTATGGAAGGTGTTTGAGCTGGTTTGGATGAAAGCGCACGAGGGAAATGAACTGGCCAAGTTAAAATGCAGAATGTACCCTGTTTTGCCACAAAACTGTGTTTTGATGAATGAGAAGGTTTGAAACTTGGTTGATTCATGTTTTATGTTGGTTAGGGAGTATGAAAAGTGTTCACAAACTTTGCTTTGGCTAGTTGTTACAGGAATGAGAGATGGGATCAGTTTTGCCAAGTTTCTTCCTAGATAAGCAAGAGTTGTCAAGTTGAGTTGTAGGCTACCACAGGCCCTTCAAACATGCTGCACAAATCACCCTTGATCAGTGGAATTGGTTCATGAACTTGTGCCCAAAAGATTTGCTTTGTACCACTTTGATTTGCTTTTTGACATAAAGTTGATCTTTACAAAAATGGCTAAGTTACTTTTTCTAATTATGGATTAAACTTCCATGTAATGACCAAATGAGCAAAATAACATCTTGGCACAATGGTTTAGCATTGAATTATTGAGTGCAAATGGTATTAGAGGCCTGTAACCTAGCTTGTGCAAGCTGACTTGAAAAATGCAAAGTGTTATGAACATGAAATTGGCCTATGAACAAAGTGACTTTTGCCCATCTTGACAAATTCGAATCTCTCTAACCACAAGGGTGTTTGATGAGTTCTTGGACAATTTGGAAAGCTTGGAATGTGTACTACAATCCATCTTAATAATGCAAGTTGAAATTCCAAGTGGAAGTATGTGAAAAGTGGTCATGAAGTTGGGCAAAAATCTTGCCTAAAATAGGTCAAAAATTTTCTAAGTTAAGAATGTTTTGCACCCCTATTCCAAAAATCATAACTTGAGCTACAAGCTTCTTTTGAGGAAACTTTGTGAATCAAATTTGTAGATTTTGCAATGGAATATAACTTTCATGTTTTGAGTTTTGTTTGAATCCAAATGTATCTTGATGAAAAGATGGGACAAAGTTAGGAAAAAATTAGGAAATTTCATAACTTAGAAAATTTCTAAGTTATGAAATTTCTTCATTTCAAACCCTAATTTGTAATTCTTGGTTTCTTGATGAACAAGTTTCATAATTTGGCATGTTTTGATGAAAAATGAATCTTGGCACTTGATTTTGACCAAAAAGTCAAAGTTTGACTTTTCAGTATACAGTCAAATTTGGATCAGTTGACTGGAAAATTCATCTGTCAATCTTGTGCATTTGGGATATTTTGAACTTGTTGAATGTGTCAAGACCATGTCATTGAGTCCTTGAGTCCATATGTGATCTTGGTTTGCCATTGGCTAGGTCAAACAGTCAAAAATTGCATTTGTGCAGTCAAAACCCTAAAAATGACCATTTTGCCCTTTTGGTGATCTGATCAAATTTCTTGTGGAATTGTGATCCAAACTTGACCAAATGGTTCATATGAGTTCATAATGTTGATGTGGGTAAAAAATCATGAGGTTTGACTATCAATTGACCATAGTTGACTTTTTCCCCAATACAGCTGATTTTTAGGTCAACTGTCCAATTGACTGGGCAAAGATTGGAATCAAGGCTTGAAACTTGGTATTGATAATCTTGTGAGTCCAACATGAAGCATGAAAGTTACTTTGGTCATTTCAGGTCAAAACATCTTTGTGCAAACTCAAGCCCTAATTTGGGTCAACAGTGCAAGGAGGGGCCTTGAGCAGAGTAAACCCTAACTTGATCTTGAGCTCCAAGGGTCTTGTGATGAGGAAATGTTGAAGAAATGAGAGGGCAAATTTTGGGGTACAACAGTTGCCCCTGTTCAATCTTCTTGAACCTGAAGAGTTAGATTGGCAGGTTTGCCGTTCGCGACTCGAAGGTAAAAGGAGATTGGACACTAGAGTGCCCAAAAATTTGCACTCGGTGATGTGATGGTAGAGGGAATGGGCTTAAAGATGCCATTTGGAAATGTCTGGAGGAGGATGGGCTTAAAGATTCCATCTGGAAATGGGCTTAAAGATGCCATTTGGAAATGTATGGAGGAGGATGGGCTTAAAGATGCCATCTGGAAATGGGCTTAAAGATGCCATTTGGAAATGTCTGGAGGAGGATGGGCTTAAAGATGCCATCTGGAAATGTCGACCGCGTAAGAGATTCCTTAGTGAGAACTTGCGTACCTGAGAAAGAAAGATAATTTTCTGGCTAGCTACCGGTTAATCTTCAAACTCTTCATGCAGATATGCCCTGGCTAGATACAGGTATCGAATCTACAATCGAACGCTCACAGATATGCCATGGCTAGATACAGGAATCGAATCCGGAATTAGTCGTCTACAGATATGCCCTGGCTGGATACAGGTATCGAATTTGGAAATTATCGTCTACAGATATGCCCTGGCTTGATACAGGAATCGAATCTCTAAACTCTTCATGCAGACATGCCCTGGCTAGATACAAGTGTCGAATCCACAATCAGTTACTCACAAATATGCCCTGGCTAGATACAGGAATTGAATCTGGAATTGGTCGTCTACAGATATGCCCTGGCTGGATACAGGTATCGAATCTGGAAATTATCGTCTACAGATATGCCCTGGCTGGATACAGGAATCGAATCTCTAAACTCTTCATGCAGACATGCCCTGGCTAGATACAGGTATCGAATCTGGAATCGTGACAGTTGATAGTAATCATCTTTGGATTGACCTTTTTCCTGAAAAGGCAAAACATTAGTCATATGCAATGTCATGATGTATGAAGTGCATGATGTCATGATGAGGTTGTATGATATGATGTGTCTCATGTATGTAAGCAGAATGTATGAAATGTGATGTTTATGAATGTGTTTTCGTCTAGGAAAATAAATCCTTGACGACTGCCGGGAAATTGTGGAATCCTGGGCTGAAGTTGAAGAGTAGAGTTCTTCTCTTCCGCTGGGGATGATGGTTGCAAGAATAAACCGGTAGGAGAAGATGACTCCATTGGGGGATAAACTTGTTGGAGAGATTACTCTGTGGGGAATTACTCTGTGGGAAGAGATACTTCGCTGAGGTTTTGATGAGAACTCCGCTGGGGATTCCACTGATAAGTTATGTTGGAGAATTTGATGAACTCCGCTGGGGATAAAAGAATCTTGACTGCTGTCGGGGAAAGTGAATCCTTGACTACTGCAGGGGAGGGCAAGAATCTTTTGATTGTTGAAAGTGAGAAATCCTGGGACCGCTGTCGGGGAAAATAATTCCTTGGCTGCTGCTGGGGAGGGCAAGAATCTTTTGATCGTTGAAAATGAGCAGTCCTGGGACCACTGTTGGGGAATCAGGAGCTTGGGTTGTATGCCAATCTACTGGGGATTCTTGTCTTTCACTGGAGAATATTCGAATATTCTGTGAGGTGCTGAGAACGAGAGTTCTCATTCTGCTTGGGGATTGATAGTTGGAAGTTTTAGCTCCGCTGGGGATTGACAGTTTTGGCTCCACTGGGGATTTGGAAACTTGACTCTAAGGGGAGTTAGCTTCTGGAAGGTTCTCTGGCTGGGGAAGTCGAGAATCTTTTGATCGTTGCAGATATTGATCAGGTTGGTCAAGGAAGTATTGTCCTGGCTTGTTTCTGGTGTTGATCTCTGACCTGAGAAAGAAAGATGGTTTCCTGGCTTGCTACAGGTGTTGATCTTCAGTCTCTTCATGCAGATATGCCCTGGCTAGATACAGGTATCGAATCTACAATCAAACGCTCACAGATATGCCCTGGCTAGATACAGGAACCGAATCTGGAACTTCAAAAGGTTGCTTACAGACGTGCCCTGGCTGGATACAGGTATCGAATCTCTAAACTCTTCATGCAGATATGCCCTGGCTGGATACAGGTATCGAATCTACAATCAATCACTCAAAGATATGCCCTGGCTAAATACAGGTGTCGAATCTGGAATTTGTCGTCTACAGATATGCCCTGGCTGGATACAGGAATCGAATTTGGAATTTGTCGTCTTCAGATATGCCCTGGCTGGGTACAGGTATCGAATCTGGAATTGGTCGTCTACAGATATGCCCTGGCTGGATGCAGGTATCGAATCTGGAACTTCAAAAGGTTGTTTACAGACGTGCCCTGGATGGATACTGGTATCGAATCTCTAAACTATTCATGCAGATATGCCCTGGCTAGATACAGGAATCAAATCTGGAACTTCAAAAGGTTGCTTACAGACGTGCCCTGGCTGGATACAGGTATCGAATCTCTAAACTACTCATGCAGATATGCCCTGGCTAGATACAGGTGTTGAGTCCACAATCAATTACTCACAGATATGCCCAGGCTGGATATAGGAATCGAATCTGGAATTGGTCGTTATTCTGTTGGTGGTTGTAATTTCCAGCAGGTGATGAAGGAATCTTTGGACACTTTTGACATTCGAATGCCCTAAGTGATGATGAAGGAGTCTTGAATCAGATTACTCTGCAAATTGAGAGATTTCTTGAAATCTTGACGGGACTGCACCAGGAGTGCTGGACAGTGACATGCCATGCCCCTTGTTGATAGGAGACTTTTGCGACGGAAGTGTCATCCTTTTGAAGTAATTTTGTTCACTGAGAGAGTTTTCGTTCCTCCGAACATTCGTTGTATGAATTTCTTCGCTGTCAAACAAATAGTCAAATGCAAACAGTGATATTCAAGCAATGCAAAGTTTATGTTTGTCTCGAAGTTTTGAAAAATGCGTTTTTTAGCAGAAAACTTTTTATAAGACAAGTCAACACAAGATTTTAGAGCAAAGCCTTACAGGAGTCAGGATACCTTTTGTAACAGTATGCTTTCGAACTAACCCATGCTTCAATTAGGACTTTTGAAAGGTTGTAACGTGGCTTGGTTCACGGTTTAAGAAACAAAGGATAAAGGCTCAAAGTGTATTTGTACCCACCCGCTCTTCGTGATGTTCTTCAACCCTAAGCTCAGTTAATTGTGCGTCGCACTCTATTCGAGTTTGGAACGACTTTTTGGGTGATGGCTCACCAATTGAATTTGGGGAGACAGTCATCATCTCCTTTTTTTCTTTTGCAACATTTTTTCATGTTGTTGAGGATTTGTAATGACCTCTCTATTTTGATTTTGATTTGTTATCCCTAATTTTTGCCTGACTGTCTCTGTTTTCAAGATCACGGTCAGCGGGATGCCCCAGGTTTCTTAATCCTCCTTTATAGGTTTTGGCTCGGTGGGATTTTTTCTCTTTTGAGAGATTGACTACCTATGTGGTAGGGAACCATCAACGTCTTTTGATTCCAAAGGAATGATTTTCTTTGTCGTCGTTCGTTGTATTACGAACTGAGAGTTTGCGACTTCAATGCGCACCCCCGTTTTTTTTGAATTAACTGAGACTAACCTGCCCCAGGTTTATATCAAAGGTTTTGATTGTTTAGAACAGAAAACTCCTACTTCTTTGGCTCGAAGGGGTTGACTAGGGATTATCTTCCTTATAACTCCAGTGTTTGGGAATTGAAAGAAATGCCTGTACATCATCAGCAAGGTCTGTTCAAAAGTATACTGTATGAGATTATGGTATTGTTTCGTCATCCTCCCTCTAAAGGCTTGCAGCTTTTTATCAGGAGTTAAATATCATAAAGAAAGCATAAGAGTAGTGAAAACGAATGGATGAATTCAATACAAACATATGCAATGCATTAATGAAACAGAGTTTGACATTAATAGTTAATTGTTTGAATAACAAAAGAAATTACAACTTTGAAAATTCAAATGAAGCAAAAGTCTCTCAGTTTGAGCTTTGTCACTTCAGGTGGAGAAATCCCTAACGGAAGATTTTTGTCTCGCCGTCTGGCATGAACCTCAACACTCCAATGTCAATCAGATCTTGAATCTTGTTCTTCAAGGCCCAACAGTCGTCGGTGTCGTGTCCCGGGTTGTAGGAGTGGTAAACACAAAATGCATCGGGATGATAGTTAGGAGCGGAGGTATTGGGCTTCCGGATAGGATCCCTTAAAGCAGTCAGATTGACCTCCAACAGGCGCTCCAGTATCAGAGATGACGGTATGTCAGTCTCAGTGAACTGTCTTCCCGACGTATTTTGATTACGCCGATTACTCCGTTGACGCTGGCGAGGTTGTTGTTGGGCTTGTGACCCTGAATCAAGCAAAGGAGCCTTCCCCTTGTCTTCTTGTCTGGATGGGGGTTGAGTGGTGACTTGCTCTTCAACCTCAGATGTTTGCCCCAGTTGGTTGTTCCGAAGCAGTTGGTTGATGAGAACTCTGAGTTCCTCTTGTCTTTGAGCCAAGTCCTGGATGAGAGCCATCTGGACCACCAGTTTCCCCGTCATTTGGATCCTCATTGTTGTTAGCTTAGACTGCAGTGCTTCCAACTGATCACTCTTGGCATTGTTTGAATTCCCCTGGACCATGCCCCTTGTGAGGAGAGCTTTCACCTCTTCTTGCCCCAAGGACAGGTTCAAGAACATCTCTTGAAGCTGAGCAGTCTGGTCCTGGATATCCTTGACATGCCTTTCTAGAGCCATCTCTTACTGAAATAAACAGTAGGAGAGTAAGGAAACCTGAAAAAGGAAAAACCGTCAAGATGAAATGCATGACATGTGGATGCATGCTTTCAAGGATCTCTTGGGGTAAACACAAGAGAATGTTAGAGGTTTAACTTCGATCTTTGATTGGAGAACTATGCATCGGTGGATGTCTTTCCACGAGAATCAAGCTCACCATGTCAAGTGGGTCATAGCCCCTGATTCAAGTTGTTGCACTTGACCTTTGATTGCATTTGGTAGAGGAGAAACCTCTTGCCCCTTGGTAGACGTCTGGTTTAACGTAACCCTGCATCAAAAGAACCCTCGAGATCCTTGAAATGGTTATTGAAAAATGCTATGGTATGATGTTATGATGTTATGTATATGTATGCAAAAAGCAAATGAGTGTATATACAGGTAATCATATTCACACAAAGCAAACAAGTCCTTAGGTTTAGGCTTGCATGGGGTTTGTAGGTAAGTACCCTCTTGAAGTTAGTTGGCTCATCCTGTCCTAAAATAGAAACCGGGTTCTAAGGAGCTCAAAATCATTGGATTGTTTTCTGTGTTCATTGTTTTGGTATAGCCACTTAACTGGCGACCAAAATATTCCAAGAAAACAACCCTCAATGAGTGTAGTATCGAGTATCTACCAACTTCGGACTGCACCAAAGTCGGTCATCTCACTACCCCTAAAAAGGCTAGGATGGTCAATTAAGGTTCTAAGAGTTCGTTAGTGCTTCACGACATTACTCAGTGGCCCCGTACTCTCCTTGATTGAACTCAAGGGTTACCGGTACTCACAAATATGTCACACTAACATAGCTTACTGCTTCAACCATGTCGGTATACCCCGTACAGTTCCCTCACAGTTTTATTGCTATTTACCTAAAAAGGTGCCCCAAATCCGGGTGTAGGATTTTCAACAAACCCAAACAAGGACCCAAAAAGTAAAGCAATTAAAGCAATCAAAGCAAGAATGTAAAGGTGATCTAAATCCTAAGGTAACCCCACTTTTAAAGAGTAATTCCCCAGCAGAGTCGCCAGTTCTGTGATACAGTGGGAGAACTGACTTGGGTTTTGCGTTTGTATTCGCACTTGTTCGGTTTAGCAAGAGTCGCCACCGACTTTTTTTTTTATCCTAAAGAAAAGGTTAAAAAGCACAGGAAAAACCTTTTGAGATGTTTCGTGGGTTCGGGGGGTAGATTATGAAAAGGGAAGGTATTAGCACCCTTTTCATCCATGGTTATCCATGGGCTCTTAGTTACTTGTTTTAGATCACTTGCCTTTGATTTTCAATTGCTTGAAATTGTGGTGTATGTTTGTTTTTGAAAATGTTTTGAAAAAGACGCCTTGTCTTAGGCAACCGTTGTAATGACTCGTGTTTGAGTGTTTACAAAGGTGTGTATCTTTTCGAAAAGATGTTTCAAATGTTTTTGAAAGTTGTTTGGAAATTGTGTTTGTGAAGTGGGTTTTGAAAAGTAGGCAAGTGTGTTTGCAAGTTTGATCAAGTAACTAAGAGTTTGTCTACCCTTAAATTTACTCAAAGGTTTTTTCATGTTTTAACCCTTTTAGCAATTTTGTTCCACCATTGTATTTGGTGGGTAATCTTGCGTTAGGATGTGAACGGGACAGGCGCGGGTCATCGTATGGACCATGAATGCAATGGTGCCAAGTGTCTTTGGCAATTTTGCTTGAAGGGACTATGATCATTTTGATAGGCAACTTTCGAAAGCGTCATCGAGGGACTATGATCATTTGAATTATTTTGTTTTGCCAAAGAAAACTCGACGTGCAAGCATGGCCCATTTTGGAAGGCAACATGTGGGATTACCCTAGGGGTGCAAGTGTGATTGTGTATTGATTTCATGTATTTTTCTTTGTATTAGGTTATCTAGCGTTTGATTTTTATGTACATACAAATCCTTGGTCTAACCATGGTATATTTGAAAGCGATAAATTGCAGGAATTTAAAGTCTACGCTATTACAAATAAGTATCCGGGAGTGGGGGTACAAATGTTTACAAATGGGGATGAGACCTTAATGGGAGAGTAGTGTCCAAATATTTACAACCAAATCGAATCGATCGCAATGTAAAATGTATCAAATGTACAAGAATAAGCAAATGTATAATGTAAATGTATCAATGTATTTGTGTAAGTATATGATTATTTACAAGTGAAATAAAAATAATAAAAAGGTTAATTTTGGATATTTCCAAGTTTAGGGCAAAACCCTAATTTTTCTAAATAAAAGGTATTTATTATTTATCATATACAATATTTATTTATTTAATTATGTACAAAAATAAATAAAAGGGAAGTATATTGTAAAAAAGTAATTTTTGAAGTCAAATATTAATAAAAATAAAAAAATGTATTATTTTTGTATTTTTATCCTAAATATTCTAATAAATATATAAGTATTTATATTATATATTAACTATATTAAATATATACAAAAATAAAATATTTATTATTTACAAAAAAAAGTATATTTTTTAGAAAATGTTTTCAAAAGATTAAATAAAATAAAATCAGAAAATAAAATGTATTTGTCTTATTTTCTAGTATTTTAAATAAAAGGTATTATGTTTATTTATATGTATAAGTTTAAATAAAGCAAATAAAAATCCAAATAAAAATGCAAAAATGGTTGAAAAATATTTTTAATATTTTTTATGTTTTGACAAAAAAATAAACAAGTCAGAAACAAAAAGAAAAAATCAAAAATGATAAAAACAAAACACAATAGACCAAGGGGGTGTAATTGTAAAAGGATGGTGTAAACAGAAAAACAAAGCCAGGCCCAGCCCAAGAGGAGTTGTCTTCAACCTCCAGCATCCTTGAACAACAAAACGCGCGTTTCTTGGCTTGATTCAAACATCTTGATTCTTTGATTTTTAGCACAAACTTATAACACAAAAAATGTAAAGCATCAAATCACGAATTCATACATACCAAGAACTTGATCTAACTCTCAGAAATGAGAGAGAATTTCTTCTCCCCCAATTCCTGACCTAGCTTTTTTCAAATGTTCAGCTTCAAAATTCTCTCAGCACACACAACATAAATGAAAAGTAATGATATGGGTAGCTTCAGGGCCATGAGTAGGACATAACTTCTTCACAAACCTAAGCCTAGATATGCCTGGATTGAGAGATAGAAGTTCAAACTCTTACCTGTTCAGCTTGAATCGTGTACAACAATGGAGGCACTTTCAATGAATTTTGAGGACTTGTACAGCTTGCTTGAGGTCCGGGGATGCTTCCTCTATGCTTGGTGTGCCTTGAATCTTTCTGAATCACTCCATGGAAGTCAACCTGCAAGAGAGAAAAATGAAAATGGAAATCTTGACTAGGGGTGTTACAGTCTGTTTCCAAGGCTTGGGATAGTTTGTATGGATGTTATGGAATGTGTTTGAGCTGGTTTGGATGAAAGCGCACGAGGGAAATGAACTGGCCAAGTTTAAATGCAGAATGTACCCTGTTTTGCCACAAAACTGTGTTTTGATGAATGAGAAGGTTTGAAACTTGGTTGATTCGTGTTTTAGGTTGGTTAGGGAGTATGAAAAGTGTTCACAAACTTTGCTTTGGCTAGTTGTTACAGGAATGAGAGATGGGATCAGTTTTGCCAAGTTTCTTCCTAGATAAGCAAGAGTTGTCAAGTTGAGTTGTAGGCTACCACAGGCCCCTCAAACATGCTGCACAAATCACCCTTGATCAGTGGAATTGGTTCATGAACTTGTTCCCAAAAGATTTGCTTTGTACCACTTTGATTTGCTTTTTGACATAAAGTTGATCTTTACAAAAATGGCTAAGTTACTTTTTCTAATTATGGATTAAACTTCCATGTAATGACCAAATGAGCAAAATAACATCTCGGCACAATGGTTTAGCATTGAATTATTGAGTGCAAATGGTATTAGAGGCCTGTAACCTAGCTTGTGCAAGCTGACTTGAAAAATGCAAAGTGTTATGAACATGAAATTGGCCTATGAACAAAGTGACTTTTGCCCATCTTGACAAATTCGAATCTCTCTAACCACAAGGGTGTTTGATGAGTTCTTGGACAATTTGGAAAGCTTGGAATGTGTATTACAATACATCTTTGTAATACAAGTTGAAATTCCAAGTGGAAGCATGTGAAAAGTGGTCATGAAGTTGGGCAAAAATCTTGCCTAAAATAGGTCAAAAATTTTCTAAGTTAAGAATGTTTTGCACCCCTATTCTAAAAATCATAACTTGAGCTACAAGCTTCTTTTGAGGAAACTTTGTGAATCAAAGTTATATATTTTGCAATGGAATATAACTTTCATGTTATGAGTTTTGTTTGAATCCAAATGTATCTTGATGAAAAGATGGGACAAAGTTAGGAAAAAATTAGGAAATTTCATAACTTAGAAAATTTCTAAGTTATGAAATTTCTTCATTTCAAACCCTAATTTGTAATTCTTGGTTTCTTGATGAACAAGTTTCATAATTTGGCATGTTTTGATGAAAAATTAATCTTGGCACTTGATTTTGACCAAAAAGTCAAAGTTTGACTTTTCAGTATACAGTCAAATTTGGATCAGTTGACTGGAAAATTCATCTGTCAATCTTGTGCATTTGGGATCTTTTGAACTTGTTGAATGTGTCAAGACCATGTCATTGAGTCCTTGAGTCCATATGTGATCTTGGTTTGCCATGGCTAGGTTAAACAGTCAAAAATTGCCTTTGTGCAGTCAAAACCCTAAAAATGACCATTTTGCCCTTTTGGTGATCTGATCAAATTTCTTGTGGAATTGTGATCCAAACTTGACCAAATGGTTCATATGAGTTCATAATGTTGATGTGGGTCAAAAATCATGAGGTTTGACTGTCAATTGACCACAGTTGACTTTTTCCCCAATACAGCTGATTTTTAGGTCAACTGTCCAATTGACTAGGCAAAGATTGGAATCAAGGCTTGAAACTTGGTATGGATAATCTTGTGAGTTCAACATGAAGCATGAAAGTTACTTTGGGCATTTCAGGTTAAAACATCTTTGTGCAAACTCAAGCCCTAATTTGGGTCAACAGTGCAAGGAGGGGCCTTGAGCAGAGTAAACCCTAACTTGATCTTGAGCTCCAAGGGTCTCGTGATGAGGAAATGTTGAAGAAATGAGAGGGAAAATTTTGGGGTACAACAGTTGCCCCTGTTCTATCTTCTTGAACCTGAAGAGTTAGATTGGCAGGTTTGCCGTTCGCGACTCGAAGGTAAAAGGAGATTGGACACTAGAGTGCCCAAAAATTTGCACTCGACGATGTGATGGTAGAGGGAATGGGCTTAAAGATGCCATTTGGAAATGTCTGGAGGAGGATGGGCATAAAGATGCCATCTGGAAATGGGCTTAAAGATGCCATTTGGAAATGTCTGGAGGAGGATGGGCTTAAAGATGCCATCTGGAAATGGGCTTAAAGATGCCATTTGGAAATGTCTGGAGGATGATGGGCTTAAAGATGCCATCTGGAAATGTCGATCGCGTAAGAGATTCCTTAGTGAGAACTTGCGTACCTGAGAAAGAAAGATAATTTCCTGGCTTGCTACCGGTTAATCTTCAAACTCTTCATGCAGATATGCCCTGGCTGGATACAGGTATCGAATCTACAATCGAACGCTCACAGATATGCCTTGGCTAGATACAGGAATCGAATCCGGAATTAGTCGTCTATAGATATGCCCTGGCTAGATACAGGTATCGAATCTGGAAATTGTCGTCTACAGATATGCCCTGGCTTGATACAAGAATCGAATCTTTAAACTCTTCATGCAGACATGCCCTGGCTAGATACAGGTGTAGAATCCATAATCAGTTACTCACAGATATGCCCTGGCTAGATACAGGAATCGAATCTGGAATTGGTTGTCTACAGATATGCCCTGGCTGGATACAGGTATCGAATCTGGAAATTGTCGTCTACAGATATGCCCTGGCTGGATACAGGAATCGAATCTCTAAACTCTTCATGCAGACATGCCCTGGCTAGATACAAGTATCGAATCTGGAATTGTGACAATTGATAGTAATCATCTTTGGATTGACCTTTTTCCTGAAAAGGCAAAACATTAGTCATATTCAATGTCATGATGTATGAAGTGCATGATGTCATGATGAGGTTGTATGATATGATGCGTCTCATGTATGTAAGCAGAATGTATGAAATGTGATGTTTATGAATGTGTTTTCGTCTAGGAAAATAAATCCTTGACGACTGTCGGGAAATTGTGGAATCCTGGGCTGATGTTGAAGAGTAGAGTTCTTCGCTTCCGCTGGGGATGATGGTTGCAAGAATAAACCGGTAGGAGAAGATGACTCCGTTGGGGGATAAACTTGTTGGAGAGATTACTCTGTGGGGGATTACTCTATGGGAAGAGATACTTCGTTGAGGTTTTGATGAGAACTCCGCTGGGGATTCCACTGATAAGTTATGTTGGAGAATTTGATGAACTCCGCTGGGGATAAAAGAATCTTGACTGCTATCGAGGAAAGTGAATCCTTGACTGCTGCAGGGGAGGGCAAGAATCTTTTGATTGTTGAAAGTGAGAAATCCTGGGACCGCTGTCGGGGAAAATAATTCCTTGGCTGCTTCTGGGGAGGGCAAGAATCTTTTGATCGTTGAAAATGAGAAGTCCTGGGACCACTGTTGGGGAATCAGGAGCTTGGGTTGTATGTCAATCTACTAGGGATTCTTGTCTTTCACTGGAGAATATTCGAATATTCTGTGAGGTGCTGAGAACGAGAGTCCTCATTCTGCTTGGGGATTGATAGTTGGAAGTTTTAGCTCCGCTGGGGATTGACAGTTTTGGCTCCACTGGGGATTTGGAAACTTGACTCTGAGGGGAGTTAGCTTCTGGAAGGTTCTCTGGCTGGGGAAGTCGAGAATCTTTTGATCGTTACAGGTATTGATCAGGTTGGTCAAGGAAATACTGTCCTGGCTTGTTTCAGGTGTTGATCTCTGACCTGAGAAAGAAAGATGGTTTCCTGGCTTGCTACAGGTGTTGATCTTTAGTCTCTTCATGCAGATATGCCCTGGCTAGATACAGGTATCGAATCTACAATCAAACGCTCACAGATATGCCCTGGCTAGATATAGGAATCGAATCCGGAACTTCAAAAGGTTGCTTACAGACGTGCCCTGGCTGGATACAGGTATCAAATCTCTAAACTCTTCATGCACATATGCCCTGGATGGATACAGGTATCGAATCTACAATCAATCACTCATAGATATGCCCTGGCTAGATACAGATGTCGAATCTGGAATTTGTCGTCTACAGATATGCCCTGGCTGGATACAGGAATCAAATTTGGAATTTGTCGTCTTCAGATATGCCCTGGCTGGGTACAGGTATCGAATCTGGAATTGGTCGTCTACAGATATGCCCTGGCTGGATGCAGGTATCGAATCTGGAACTTCAAAAGGTTGTTTACAGACATGCCCTGGATGGATACAGGTATCGAATCTCTAAACTATTCATGCAGATATGCCCTGGCTAGATACAGGAATCGAATCTGGGACTTCAAAAGGTTGCTTACAGACGTGCCCTGGCTGGATACAGGTATCGAATCTCTAAACTACTCATGCAGATATGCCCTGGCTAGATACAGGTGTCGAGTCCACAATCAATTACTCACAGATATACCCTGGCTGGATACAGGAATCGAATCTGGAATTGGTCGTTATTCTGTTGGTGGTTGTAATTTCCAGCAGGTGATGAAGGAATCTTTGGACACTTTTGACATTCGAATGCCCCAAGTTATGATGAAGGAGTCTTGAATCAGATTACTCTGCAAATTGAGAGATTTCTTGAAATCTTGACTGGACTGCCCCAGGCGTGCTGGACAGTGACATGCCATGCCCCTTGTTGATAGGAGACTTTTGCGACGGAAGTGTCATCCTTTTGAAGTGATTTTGTTCACTGAGAGAGTTTTCGTTCCTCCGAACATTCGCTGTATGAATTTCTTCGTTGTCAAACAAATAGTCAAATACAAACAGTGATATTCAAGCAATGCAAAGTTTATGTTTGTCTCGAAGTTTTGAAAAATGCGTTTTTTAGCAGAAAACTTTTTATAAGACAAGTCAACACAAGATTTTAGAGCAAAGCCTTACAGGAGTCAGGATACCTTTTGTAACAGTATGCTTTCGAACTAACCCATGCTTCAATTAGGACTTTTGAAAGGTTGTAACGTGGCTTGGTTCACGATTTAAGAAACAAAGGATAAAGGCTCAAAGTGTATTTGTACCCACCCGCTCTTCGTGATGTTCTTCAACCCTAAGCTCAGTTAATTTTGCGTCGCACTCTATTCGAGTTTGGAACGACTTTTTGGGTGATGGCTCACCAATTGAATTTGGGGAGACAGTCATCATCTCCTTTTTTTCTTTTGCAACATTTTTTCATGTTGTTGAGGATTTGTAATGACCTCTCTATTTTGATTTTGATTTGTTATCCCTAATTTTTGCCTGACTGTCTCTGTTTTCAAGATCACAGTCAGCGGGATGCCCCAGGTTTCTTAAGCCTCCTTTATAGGTTTTGGCTCGGTGGGATTTTTTCTCTTTTGAGAGATTGACTGCCTATGTGGTAGGGAACCATCGCTGTCTTTTGATTCCAAAGGAATGCTTTTCTTTGTCGTCGTTTGTTGTATTACGAACTAAGAGTTTGCGACTTCAATGCGCACCCCCTTTTTTTTAATTAACTGAGAGACTAACCTGCCCCAGGTTTATATCAAAGGTTTTGATTGTTTAGAACAGAAAACTCCTACTTCTTTGGCTCGAAGGGGTTGACTAGGGATTATCTTCCTTATAACTCCAGTGTTTGGGAATTGAAAGAAATGCCTGTACATCATCAGCAAGGTCTGTTCAAAAGCATACTGTATGAGATTATGGTATTGTTTCGTCATCCTCCCTCTAAAGGCTTGCAACTTTTTATCAGGAGTTAAATATCATAAAGAAAGCATAAGAGTAGTGAAAACGAATGGATTAATTCAAGACAAACATATGCAATGCATTAATGAAACAGAGTTTGACATTAACAGTTAATTGTTTGAATAACAAAAGAAATTACAACTTTGAAAATTCAAATGAAGCAAAAGTCTCTCAGTTTGAGCTTTGTCACTTCAGGTGGAGAAATCCCTAACGGAAGATTTTCGTCTCTCCGTCTGGCATGAACCTCGGCACTCCAATGTCAATCAGATCTTGAATCTTGTTCTTCAAGGCCCAACAGTCGTCGGTGTCGTGTCCCGGGCTGTAGGAGTGGTAAACACAAAATGCATCGGGATGATAGTTAGGAGCGGAGGTATTGGGCTTCCGGATAGGATCCCTTAAAGCAGTCAGATTGACCTCCAACAAGCGCTCCAGTATCAGAGATGACGGTATGTCAGTCTCAGTGAACTGTCTTCCCGGTGTATTTTGATTATGCCGATTACTCCGTTGACGCTGGCGAGGTTGTTGTTGGGCTTGTGACCCTGAATTAAGCAAAGGGGCCTTCCCCTTGTCTTCTTGTCTGGATGGGGGTTGAGTGGTGACTTGCTCTTCAACCTCAAATGTTTACCCCAGTTGGTTGTTCCGAAGCAGTTGGTTGATGAGAACTCTGAGTTCCTCTTGTCTTTGAGCCAAGTCCTGGATGAGAGCCATCTGGCCCACTAGTTGCCCCGTCATTTGGATCCTCATTGTTGTTAGCTCAGACTGCAGTGCTTCCAACTGATCACTCTTGGCATTATTTGAATTCCCCTGGACCATGCCCCTTGTGAGGAGAGCTTTCACCTCTTCTTGCCCCAAGGACAGGTTCAAGAACATCTCTTGAAGCTGAGCAGTCTGGTCCTGGATATCCTTGACAGTCCTTTCTAGAGCCATCTCTTACTGAAATAAACAGTAGGAGAGTAAGGAAACCTGAAAAAGGAAAAACCGTCAAGATGCAATGCATGACATGTGGATGCATGCTTTCAAGGATCTCTTGGGGTAAACACAAGAGAATGTTAGAGGTTGAACTTCGATCTTTGATTGGAGAACTATGCATCGGTGGATGTCTTTCCACAAGAATCAAGCTCACCATGTCAAGTGGGTCATAGCCCCTGATTCAAGTTGTTGCACTTGATCTTTGATGGCATTTGGTAGAGGAGAAACCTCTTGCCCCTTGGTAGATGTCTGGTTCAACGTAACCCTGCATCAAAAGAACCCTCGAGATCCTTGAAATGGTTATTGAAAAATGCTATGGTATGATGTTATGATGTTATGTATATGTATGCAAAAAGCAAATGAGTGTATATACAGGTAATCATATTCATACAAAGCAAACAAGTCCTTAGGTTTAGGCTTGCATGGGGTTTGTAGGTAAGTACCCTCTTGAAGTTAGTTGGCTCATCCTGTCCTAAAATAGAAACCGGGTTCTAAGGAGCTCAAAATCATTGGATTGTTTTCTGTGTTCATTGTTTTGGTTTAGCCACTTAACTGGCGACCAAAATATTCTAAGAAAACAACCCTCAATGAGTGTAGTATCGAGTATCTACCAACTTCGGACTGCACCAAAGTCGGTCATCTCACTACCCCTAAAAAGGCTAGGATGGTCAATTAAGGTTCTAAGAGTTCGTTAGTGCTTCACGACATCACTCAGTGGCCCCGTACTCTCCTTGATTGAACTCAAGGGTTACCGGTACTCACAAATATGTCACACTAACATAGCTTACTGCTTCAACCATGTCAGTATACCCCGCACAGTTCCCTCACAGTTTTATTGCTATTTACCTAAAAAGGTGCCCCAAATTCGGGTGTAGGATTTTCAACAAACCCAAACAAGGACCCAAAAAGTAAAGCAATTAAAGCAATCAAAGCAAGAATGTAAAGGTGATCTAAATCCTAAGGTAACCCCACTTTTAAAGGGTAATTCCCCAGCAGAGTCGCCAGTTCTGTGATACGGTGGGAGAACTGACTTGGGTTTTGCGTTTGTATTCGCACTTGTTCGGTTTAGCAAGAGTCGCCACCGACTTTTTATTTTATCCTAAAGGAAAGGTTAAAAAGCACAGGAAAAACCTTTTGAGATGTTTCGTGGGTTCGGGGGGTAGATTATGAAAAGGGAAGGTATTAGCACCCTTTTCATCCATGGTTATCCATGGGCTCTTAGTTACTTGTTTTAGATCACTTGCCTTTGATTTTCAATTACTTGAAATTGTGGTGTATGTGTGTTTTTGAAAATGTTTTGAAAAAGACGCCTTGTCTTAGGCAACCGTTGTAATGACTCGTGTTTGAGTGTTTACAAAGGTGTGTATCTTTTCGAAAAGATGTTTCAAATGTTTTTGAAAGTTGTTTGGAAATTGTGTTTGTGAAGTTGGTTTTGAAAAGTAGGCAAGTGTGTTTGCAAGTTTGATCAAGTAACTAAGAGTTTATCTACCCTTAAATTTACTCAAAGGTTTTTTCATGTTTTAACCCTTTTAGCAATTTTGTTCCACCATTGTATTTGGTGGGCAATCTTGCGTTAGGATGTGAACGGGACAGGCGCGGGTCATCGTATGGACCATGAATGCAATGGTGCCAAGTGTCTTTGGCAATTTTGCTTGAAGGGACTATGATCATTTTGATAGGCAACTTTCGAAAGCGTCATCGAGGGACTATGATCATTTGAATTGTTTTGTTTTGCCAAAGAAAACTCGACGTGCAAGCATGGCCCATTTTGGAAGGCAACATGTGGGATTACCCTAGGGGTGCAAGTGTGATTGTGTATTGATTTCATGTATTTGTCTTTGTATTAGGTTATCTAGCGTTTGATTTTTATGTACATACAAACCCTAGGTCTAACCATGGTATATTTGAAAGCGATAAATTGCGGGAATTTAAAGTCTACGCTATTACAAATAAGTATCCGGGAGTGGGGGTACAAATGTTTACAAATGGGGATGAGACCTTAATGGGAGAGTAGTGTCCAAATGTTTACAACCAAATCGAATCGATCGCAATGTAAAATGTATCAAATGTACAAGAATAAGCAAATGTATAATGTAAATGTATCAATGTATTTGTGTAAGTATATGATTATTTACAAGTGAAATAAAAATAATAAAAAAGGTTAATTTTGGATATTTCCAAGTTTAGGGCAAAACCCTAATTTTTCTAAATAAAAGGTATTTATTATTTATCATATACAATATTTATTTAATTATGTACAAAAATAAATAAAAGGGAAGTATATTGTAAAAAAGTAATTTTTGAGGTCAAATATTAATAAAAATAAAAAATGTATTATTTTTGTATTTTTATCCTAAATATTCTAATAAATATATAAGTATTTATATTATATATTAACTATATTAAATATATACAAAAATAAAATATTTATTATTTACAAAAAAAGTATATTTTTTAGAAAATGTTTTCAAAAGATTAAATAAAATAAAATCAGAAAATAAAATGTATTTGTCTTATTTTCTAGTATTTTAAATAAAAGGTATTATGTTTATTTATATGTATAAGTTTAAATAAAGCAAATAAAAATCCAAATAAAAATGCAAAAATGGTTGAAAAATATTTTTAATATTTTTTATGTTTTGACAAAAAAATAAACAAGTCAGAAACAAAAAGAAAAAATCAAAAATGATAAAAATAAAACACAATGGACCAAGGGGGTGTAATTGTAAAAGGATGGTGTAAACAGAAAAACAAAGCCAGGCCCAGCCCAAGAGGAGTTGTCTTCAACCTCCAGCATCCTTGAACAACAAAACGCGCGTTTCTTGGCTTGATTCAAACATCTTGATTCTTTGATTTTTAGCACAAACTTATAACACAAAAAATGTAAAGCATCAAATCACGAATTCATACATACCAAGAACTTGATCTAACTCTCAGAAATGAGAGAGAATTTCTTCTCCCCTAATTCCTGACCTAGCTTTTTTCAAATGTTCAGCTTCAAAATTCTCTCAGCACACACAACATAAATGAAAAGTAATGATATGGGTAGCTTCAGGGCCATGAGTAGGACATAACTTCTTCACAAACCTAAGCCTAGATATGCCTGGATAGAGAGATAGAAGTTCAAACTCTTACCTGTTCAGCTTGAATCGTGTACAACAATGGAGGCACTTTCAATGAATTTTGAGGACTTGTACAGCTTGCTTGAGGTCCGGGGATGCTTCCTCTATGCTTGGTGTGCCTTGAATCTTTCTGAATCACTCCATGGAAGTCAACCTGCAAGAGAGAAAAATGAAAATGGAAATCTTGACTAGGGGTGTTACAGTCTGTTTCCAAGGCTTGGGATAGTTTGTATGGATGTTATGGAAGGTGTTTGAGCTGGTTTGGATGAAAGCGCACGAGGGAAATGAACTGGCCAAGTTTAAATGCAGAATGTACCCTGTTTTGCCACAAAACTGTGTTTTGATGAATGAGAAGGTTTGAAACTTGGTTGATTCGTGTTTTAGGTTGGTTAGGGAGTATGAAAAGTGTTCACAAACTTTGCTTTGGCTAGTTGTTACAGGAATGAGAGATGGGATCAGTTTTGCCAAGTTTCTTCCTAGATAAGCAAGAGTTGTCAAGTTGAGTTGTAGGCTACCACAGGCCCCTCAAACATGTTGCACAAATCACCCTTGATCAGTGGAATTGGTTCATGAACTTGTGCCCAAAAGATTTGCTTTGTACCACTTTGATTTGCTTTTTGACATAAAGTTGATCTTTACAAAAATGGCTAAGTTACTTTTTCTAATTATGGATTAAACTTCCATGTAATGACCAAATGAGAAAAATAACATCTTGGCACAATGGTTTAGCATTGAATTATTGAGTGCAAATTGTATTAGAGGCCTTTAACCTAGCTTGTGCAAGCTGACTTGAAAAATGCAAAGTGTTATGAACATGAAATTGGCCTATGAACAAAGTGACTTTTGCCCATCTTGACAAATTCGAATCTCTCTAACCACAAGGGTGTTTGATGAGTTCTTGGACAATTTGGAAAGCTTGGAATGTGTACTACAATACATATTTGTAATGCAAGTTGAAATTCCAAGTGGAAGCATGTGAAAAGTGGTCATGAAGTTGGGCAAAAATCTTGCCTAAAATAGGTCAAAAATTTTCTAAGTTAAGAATGTTTTGCACCCCTATTCCAAAAATCATAACTTGAGCTACATGCTTCTTTTGAGGAAACTTTGTGAATCAAAGTTGTATATTTTGCAATGGAATATAACTTTCATGTTATGAGTTTTGTTTGAATCCAAATGTATCTTGATGAAAAGATGGGACAAAGTTAGGAAAAAATTAGGAAATTTCATAACTTAGAAAATTTCTAAGTTATGAAATTTCTTCATTTCAAACCCTAATTTGTAATTCTTGGTTTCTTGATGAACAAGTTTCATAATTTGGCATGTTTTGATGAAAAATTAATCTTGGCACTTGATTTTGACCAAAAAGTCAAAGTTTGACTTTTCAATATACAGTCAAATTTGGATCAGTTGACTGGAAAATTCATCTGTCAATCTTGTGCATTTGGGATCTTTTGAACTTGTTGAATGTGTCAAGACCATTTCATTGAGTCCTTGAGTCCATATGTGATCTTGGTTTGCCATTGGCTAGGTTAAACAGTCAAAAATTGCCTTTGTGCAGTCAAAACCCTAAAAATGACCATTTTGCCCTTTTGGTGATCTGATCAAATTTCTTGTGGAATTGTGATCCAAACTTGACCAAATGGTTCATATGAGTTCATAATGTTGATGTGGGTCAAAAATCATGAGGTTTGAATGTCAATTGACCACAGTTGACTTTTTCCCCAATACAGCTGATTTTTAGGTCAACTGTCCAATTGACTGGGCAAAGATTGGAATCAAGGCTTGAAACTTGGTATGGATAATCTTGTGAGTCCAACATGAAGCATGAAAGTTACTTTGGGCATTTCAGGTCAAAACATCTTTGTGCAAACTCAAGCCCTAATTTGGGTCAACAGTGCAAGGAGGGGCCTTGAGCAGAGTAAACCCTAACTTGATCTTGAGCTCCAAGGGTCTTGTGATGAGGAAATGTTGAAGAAATGAGAGGGAAAATTTTGGGGTACAACAGGAATGTTAAAGAAAAGTTCTTCCATGAAGGGTAAATCAGTGGGGAGATTGAAAGAATATACACTTTCTGCTTAAAGTTGATACTCTATTGGAGAAAGGGTAACATAACTCGGCGAACAGGGTAAAATGCTAATTAAAATATCAATGAATGCAAATGAGTAATAAATTCAAGTTCAACTATGCATGATGTATGTATAAATTCTATCATGTATATGCTAACAAAATAGATATGCAGCACTGGGGATGACAGACAAAACCAAATTGGGTAAAGTTAACACTTGGCTAAATCACATCCATAAGGAAAATTCCATAAGAGAGTAAACACCATCTGAGGAGACAATACATATACACGGACCTAACATCCTACTCCAGGCTTCATCGGGGAAAATTACACAGACTTCAAAGGGGGGAAACAAATGTTTCAACATCTAGATTTTCACTGAAGATTATAATATTGACTTCATTGGGGAATATGAAAACCATATCATTGAGATATCACCCGAGGATCTCGTGTTGACTTCATAGGGGAGTATAATACCAAATCATTGAGGGGAGCCTAAAATAAATTCTTTAATGCCAAGAGTGATGATTACATAAACTTCCCTGGGGAGAAATTATGAAACCACTTGGGGATACAACTTTCAGAGAGAACAAATTCTCAGCTTCACTTGGGGATTAAGGAGTCAAACAATACATCAAGAAAAATCAAAATTATGGGGATTTTAAATCAGTCCCAACACTCAACGGGAGAAAACCAAAAAAATTAACAACTGCTTCAACACTTCTTAGAAAAGATACTGCCCTTGCCTAGTTTTCTAGGAAAACAACAATAATTCCATTACCGTAAAAGGGCGACATTTTACAAATGATTCCAACTTAGCATGCAACGGGAGAAGGGACTTTCGTAATATGGGCAAAGACCTTACTGGGGAATCTGGGATAGAGGCTTAAAACTATGTAAACCTGAAATCAAAATGGACCAAGACTTGAATGGGGAAAACGGGATCACAAGCCCAATACCGCACCTTATGCCAATTGGTATCGTCTCCACTACCTGGGGGAGACTTTTTGGGGAACACAAACTTCCAAAAATCCTTAGTTCGTCCATCCTTGGGATTACCATTTTTGCTTTTCTTGAATCACAAAAATCTAAAGTAAAAAGTAATTCGTAAATTCTTTTCAAAAAATTTTTTGTTATTTAATCTTTTTGCTTTGAAAATTACTATCAATAATAAATAGAGTCTTTGTAAGCAAAATAAAATAAGAATTGCAAAGATTTGGATAAAAGCTCAAACTTTATTAATAGAATGGTGGTCTGCGAGTGGCAAGACTCCATAGATGATTACAAAGTTTGGAAAATGGTAATATACATTAGAAAAGATACATTGAAATACAATGACCACCATTCTCCCTAACAACTTTGAATTCCTGAGCAACGACTTTTGTTGAAGTATGATGAGGATCCAAGAAGATTATTGCTTCAATGATCAAGTCTTGTCTAATGCAATTACTCGCCAAGAAATCCCTAACTTTTTCCTAAGTTGCCCTTGCGGGTTTTCAACCTAGCGGTAAAATTTATTATGTTTATGTCTCTAATTTTTGCCTAGGCCTCCCTTTCGGGTTTTCAACCTACCGAGACGCTCCTTTTTTCCTAAGCCACCCTTTCAGGTTTTCGACTTAGCGAGTTGTTCCTTTATTTCTTTAGGCGGAGTATATATTGACTGCATCAACATTCAAAGGATGTGGGAACTCCTCGCCATCCATAGTTTCAAGAATCAATGCACCACCAGAGAAGGCTTTCTTGACAACATATGGGCCTTCAAAATTGGGAGTTCACTTTCCCCTAGAATCAGCGTTGAAATACATGATCTTCCTGAGCACGAGGTCGCCTTCTTTGAATTCGCGAGGCTTGACCTTATTATCAAAAGCTTTCTTCTTTCTCTTATGGTACAAATAACCATGACACAAGGTCGTCATTCTCTTTTCTTCAATCAAATTTAATTGGTAAAACATGTTTTGGACCCATTCATCCTCTGACAACTGGGTTTCTATTATGACACGTAAAGAGGGAATCTCAACCTCGATCGGGAGCATTGCTTCCATACCACACACAAGGGAGAACAGGGTTGCCCCTGTTGAAGTGCGGACGAATGTATGATACCCATGCAAAGCAAAAGGGAGCATCTCATGCCAATCTTTATAAGTAACAACCATCTCCTGGATGATCTTCTTGATATTCTTATTAGCAGCTTCAACAACCCCATTCATCTTTGGCTTGTAAGGAGATGAATTATGATGGATAATCTTGAATTCTTCATAGAGTTCTTCCATCATCTTTTTGTTCAGATTTGAGCCATTGTCAGTAATAATCCTGCTTGGAAAATCATATCGACATATAAGGTTGTTCTTGATAAAACGCACTACCACATGCTTAGTAACATTAGCATATGAAGTTGCTTCCACCCATTTGGTGAAGTAGTCTATTACCACCAAGATAAAATGATGTCCATTCGACGCCTTGGGTTTAATCATTCCAGTCATGTCAATACCCTCACATAGAGAAAGGCCACAGGGAAGAAATAACATTGAGAAGCGTCAGAGGCACGTGAATTTTGTCAGCATAAACCGGACACTTATGGCACTTCTTTGCAAATTTGTAACAGTCAGATTCCATTGTCAGCCAATAGTAACCTTCCCTAAGCATATTTTTTGCCATCGAATGTCCATTGGCATGAGTTCCAAAGGAGCCTTCATGGATCTAATGCATAAACATATCTTCTTTGTGTCTATCCACGCATCTGAGCAAGACCATGTCATAATTTCTTTTGTATAGCACATCTTCATTGAGGAAAAAACTACGTGCCAACCTTCTCAGTGTCTTTCTATCTCTGTTTAACGCACCAGCCGGGTATTCCTGAGTCTGGAGAAAATATTTGATATCATAATACCAAGGTTTCTCATATGACATTTCCTCTGTTACAAACACATGAGACGGTCTATCCAAGCGTCGCCACGATACGACGCACGTCACTCTAAGTATTTACTTGATACATAGAAGCCAGAGTTGCCAAAGCATCTGCCATCTAATTCTCATCTCTGAGAATATGATGGAATTCAACTTTATTAAAGAAGGGTAATAATCTTCTAGCATAGTCTTTATAGGGAATCAAGCCAGGGTGACGAGTATCCCATTCTCCTTTAATCTAAGTTACTACCAAAGCGGAATCACCATACACATCTAGAACTTTGATTTTGAGATTAATAGCCTCCTTGAGACCCATGATATAAGCTTCATACTCTTCCATATTATTGGTACAATCAAAGGTCAACCTTGCAGTAAAAGGAATATGCGATCCATGAGGAGTGATAATCACAACATCAATTCCTTTCCCATAAGCATTCACGACTCCATCAAATACCATACCCCACCAGAATTCAGGATCAGGATCTTCCTCAGGTAACGGTTCATCATAATCTTTCACTTTTAGAAACATAACATCCTCATCATGGAAATCAAATTTAATATATTGATAATCATCAATCAGTTGGTGAGTAAGATAATCTGCCAACACACTGCTTTTTATGGCCTTCTGAGTACGGTATTCAATATCATATTCAGAGAACAACATCTACCAACAGGAAATTCTCCTAGTGAGAGCAGGCTTCTCAAAAATATACTTAATTAGATTCATTTTGGAAATCAACCAAGTAGTATGATTTAACATATATTGTCGCAACCAATTTTCCGCCCAGGCCAAAGCACAACATGTCTTTTCCAGCATGGAATACCATAACTCACAGTTAGTAAACTTCTAGCTGAGATAATAAATGGAAAATTCCTTCTTCCCTGTTTCATCTTGTTGTCCCAAAATGCAGTCCATAGAATTATCTAACACTATCAGATACATAATCAATGGTCTTCCTTCAACAAGTGGGAGAAAGGTAGGAGGTTCAAGCAGATACTCTTTAATACTTTCAAATTCCCTTTGGCAATCATCTGTCCACACACAACCTTGACCTTTCTTTAACAACTTAAAGATCGATTCACACGTTGCAGTCATATGGGAGATAAATCTGGAAATGTAATTCAACCGCCCAAAGAAGCCTCTAACCTGCTTCTTAGTCCTTGGCGCATGCGTTTCTTGAATTGCTTTGTCTTTATCAGGATTGACTTCAATTCCTTTTTGGCTGACAATGAAACCTAACAATTTTCCTGATCAAATACCGAAGGTGTATTTATTTGGATTCAAGCGGAGACGATATTTCCTCAACCGTCGAAACAGTTTCAACAACTCTTTTACATGCCCTTCTTCGGTCTGGGACTTTGAAATCATATCATGGAATAGGGTTGTCATAGCCCTCTGGTATGTTGCACCAGCGTTCTTCAACCCGAAGGGAATCACTCTAATAGAATATTCCCCAGGGTGTGATAAATGTTGTTTTTTCCATGTCCTCAAGAGCCATTCTAATTTGATTATATCTGAAAAATCAGTCCATGAACGAGAATACTTTAAATTTTGTTGTACTATCAACCAACATATCAATATGTGACAATGGATAATCATATTTTGGACTAGCCTTTTTTAAATCTCTATAATCAACACACATGTGAACTTTCCAGTCTTTCTTTAGTACTTGGACAATATTGGCAATCCACTGAGGGTACACTGATGTCATAAGAAAACCGGTATTAATCCTCTTTAGAACTTCTTCTTTAATTTTCATTTCCATGTTAGGGTGAGTTCTTCTCAATTTTTGCTTGATTGGCAGGCACTCTGGCTTTAGTGGCAAACGATGTTCCATAATATTCGTATCCAAACCAGGCATGTCTTGGTAAGACCATGCAAATATATCCACATACTCTTTCAACAATTAAATCAACTTTCTCTTCACATCGGGATAAAGTAATGCTCCAATCTTGACTTCTTTTAGATCTTCCTTTGAACCCAAATTAATCACTTCCAATGGCTCTTTATATGGCTGAATGACACTTTCCTCGCGCTCAAGCAACCGTGAAACCTCTTCTGGGATTTCATTATATTCTCCTTCTTTGGCCCCATACACAGGATATTCAAAGTTGGGAGAGGGTGCAGAGTCATTGTATTCAACATGTTTATTAATTAATCTGCACATATGATTTATGATTGCATTTAGAAACTGACACATATATCAAGTAATTATGCAGAATACAATTATTTATTTATTTTGAAAGTTTTTTTATTAACATTTTCCAAGAAAAAGAAGAAAATAAAGATACAATTTGGGAATCAAAGATAACTTTTATTATTGATTATAAAGATCAAAGCAAATAGTTAAACTCATACAATATCAACTTTCACCTTGGGCAGAGTGGAAGATTTTGAAAAGATTAACAAAACCAAATTACTTCAAGACATGAATGCAAGAGGGAACACCAATGGTGATCCAATTTTGGACTCTAACTTCATGCATCACATAGTTCGACATCTCCTGCTCTGCTTCATCCTCCATAATGACATTGATCCCAGGAACAGTTGGGTGAAGATAACCTCCATTATGAAAGATATCTTGATATTTGCCCAAAGTAGACTTTGACTTCATGCTCATACCTTTATCATTCTTCACATAGAATCCCAAACCAACTCTATTCTTATTCACAGGCGGATCAACAATCTTCCCCCATACTTTACTTGGGCCATCACGCACTACCTGTTGAGCATCTTTAAACGAAGCTATAGAATTATCATTTCCCCTTATATTATCATTGATAAATCTTGTGTTGTACCCCAAAATTTTCCCTCCCATATTTCTCAATACATGTCAAGTAAGGTCCTCAAATTGCTCAAGGAAGTCCAAGGGTTGACCAGACAAACTCTCTCCTAAAGCAGTCTACCCCAAATTAGGGTTTCACTTTGCATCAGGATGTTTGAATCCAAAGGGTCCCAAATTCTCACCATTGTCCTAATATTTTCTAAAGATCATCCATTCTAAGTTTCAAGCCTTGCAGAGGAAGTTTTCTCAGTCAATTGCTCAAAAGCCTGAAAATCGATTGTGCTAGGGCAAAAGTCAATTGTGGCCCACATACAGTCAAACTTCAAGATTTTTGGTCAACATCCTCATTTTGAAGTATTATTCATAATTTGATCAAGGTTTGATCATGATTCCTCAAGGATTGCTCACAATTCATCAAAACCCAAAAGTTGCTAAATTAGGGTTTTGTAGGAAAAGTCAACTCAACTTTGACCAAGCATAATGTTCTCATACTTTATCAAAAATGACCCATCCAAAGCTCATTTTGAATAGGATGTAATTCTCTACAATCCATATTCATCTCCCAAGTTCAAAATATGCACTCACGAGAAGATATGAATTTGGACACTATAGGCCATTTTGTAAAGTCAACAAAAACACCTTTTGGGTCAAAGCTTCATACATGAACATGGAAGACTCAATTGAAATGAGACAAAAAGGGTTGCTTAGAGGATATCTTAAGATTTCTAAAAAGTTCAAGAACACATCTCTAGGGTCAAAATTTAAAAAGTTATGCATTGGTAAAGTTGACCCTTTTTGCAAAATTGCCAAAAGTCAAAAGTGGCCAAAATTGCATTTTTTGCCAAATGGGCCCAACTTTTTATGCTTGCATTGAGTTTGTAATGTGACCCACGACCCATGATCCATTTCATTTGTCATTATTTTATTTTTGTCATTTATTTTTTATTTTATTTCAATTAAATCAAAATAAAATCATGAAAATATCAAAAACTAATCAAAGCTTGAGATTTTGTGCATGTTTAGGTCTATTATACAGCTGGAGATGGAATCAAATCGTGCAAGGTTCAAATGGACACAAAAGATTTCATTTTGCTTGATTTAGAAAGATTTGCACAAAGGATCAAATCATGAATCACTGATCTTAATTGGAAAAGATTTGATACAAGTTTGCAACCTTAATTCGTTCTAGGGCATATAAGGAACATTAGAAGACCATAAACGAGGGGATTGGAGGCGTGTAAAAGAGAGAGCAAGTTTCAAAAAAATCAAGAAAAGTGGCAAACTGATTTCCACTTTTCAGGTCAATTCAAAGCATTACAACCATCCCAATCAATTGTTGGGCATCCAAGGATCAAGATTCAATCATTAGCAAGCTTCCTCAAGCCTTGAAACACACTGTAAGAGTCACGCGGTTCCTCTCTTTTTTTGACTTCGTATATCTTAATTCTGGCACATTTAGCATGATTCATTGATGTATTCTTAAACCTTATGATGTTTGCAAGCTAATGGTCATACTTAATTGCATTTTCATTAACTGTACCGCAAGATGCCATAGTTAGGGTTCTTGCTTCAATTTTAGGGTTTTTATGTACAGGGACAATTGGCCATAGATAGTGGTACCATGATGCTCGTGAGGTTGCAACGAGTTGATTGGTACCACTGGTTGTGATTTATCATGCAGGGACAAGATTTTGGAGTGGACAAGGGTTGTACCTACGACCAATGTCTGTAGGTAAAAGTGGTTTGTCTAAAACGACGGAGGCACGAGGAAGATGATGGCGTGGCGCTTCATGATCAGCCAATTCAAATTTCGCGCGAAGAAGAATTAATATTTTTGTTTTTACCATATAATGTTTGTTTGATATTGCTTGTACAACTAACCAAGCCAGCTCAGCTGGTAAGCGCGTAGGGTGATTATGCTCATGGACCTGGGTTCGATCCCCGGGTCCCAACTTTGCTTTCTATTGTTTTTCTTTGTATAATCAGGTACGTTAGCCTCCCATGTGCCCACTGTGATACGGTGGGAGAATTGACTTGAGGTTTTGTGTTCGCAAATGTTTCGGTTTAGCAAGAGTCGCCACCGACTTTTTATTTTATCCTAAGGAAAGGTCAAAAAGCACATGAAATACATTTGAGATGTTTTATTGGGTTTGGGGAGTAGATTATGAAAAGGGAAGGTGCAAACACCCTTTTCATCCATGGTTATCCATGGGCTCTTAGTTACTTGTTTAGATCACTTTCTTTTGCTTTTCAATTGTTTGAAATGGTGCTTTGTGTGTGGTTTTGAAAGATGTTTTGAGAAGAGGCCATTGTTGCGGCGACCTTTGTAATGATTCTTGTTTGAATGTATACAAAGGTGTTTTTGTCTTTTGAAAAGATGTTTCAATGTTTGAAAGTTTGCTTTTGGGAAATGTTTTGAAATTGTGTTGTGAAGTATGTTTGAAAATAGCAAGGATGTTTTTCCAGCTTTGGTCAAGTAACTAAGAGTTATCTACCCTATTTTACTCAAAGATCTTTCCTATATGTTTTTAACCCTTTTGACAGTGTTGTTTTACCATTGCATTTGGTAAACAACCTTGTATTAGGATGTTTAAACGGGACAGGCGCGGGTCATCGTATAGACCATGATAGCAATTGTGTTAAGTATCTTTAGCAAATTTTTTAGGGACTTGATCATTTTGTTTAGGCAACCAAGATAGCGTCATCGAGGGACTATGATCTTTTGTTTTGTTTTTGTTTTTCCAAAGTACTTAACATGCATAACATGGCCCATTTTTAAGGCAACAAGTGGATGAAACCCTAGGGGTGCAAGTGTGCATTGTGTATTGATTTTCATGCATTTTTGTCTTTGCATTAGGTCAAGCTACTTGTTAATTTTGAATTTTTGCATACAAACCCTAATCTCTAATCATGGCATAATTGAAAGCGTAAATGCGTAAAATAAATCTACCACTATTACAACATGATTATGGGGAGGGGGATACAATTTTGAATGGGGAATATTTGACAAGAAATTAAAACCCTAGTTTTACTATTACATCCAAATTGAATCAAATGGCAAATAACAAATGAATAATATTTAAATAAACAAATTAAATAAATATACAAAATAATATGAATATGAAAAAAAAGGTTTTGTTTATTTTATGTATGTAAAAATATTTAATGTAAAAAGAAAGAAATAAAAAAGATTATCATTTTTTTATTAAGGGTAAAACCCTAATTTTTTTAAGCATATAAATATATTGACTATATTATTTACATACAATAAAATAAAATAATGTGTATAAAAAAATATTTAGAAAAAAAAGTATTATTTAAGTATAAATAATAATAGAAACAAAAGTATATTTTTTTCATGTTTTTATTCTCAAGTATTTATAAAATAAAAGTATGTATATATGTATTAATTATATTAATTATGTACAATAAATAAAAATAAAATATATACAAGTATTTAGGAAAAATGATAGTATATGAGAAAAATATTATTTTTATAGGTATGAATAATAAAAATAAAATATATAATATTTCTATAATATTTATAAGTTTTTATTAAATAAAATAAAAGTTTATATTATCTAATAATTATTTTCATGTCTAAAAAATAACAAAAATAATAAAAATAAATGTGAAAATTTTATGAAAATATTTTTGGATATTTTTATGTTTGGAAAATAAAACAAAATCAGAAAATGAAAATAAACATAAAAATATAAAAATGTAAAGAAATTGGGCCAGGGGGTGCATTCAGTAAAAGGGGGGTGTCAATAGTGAGCCAGGACCAAGCCCAGCCCACCACACTTCATCTTTAACCTTTGTCTTCAAAAAAACGCACGCGCCTGGTTCCAAACATGAACAACCTGTATACGAGCTCTATTCCAAAAACACATAACATCAAAGTTGTAGAGCTCTTCAAGACGAATTCAACCATATAAAAAACTTGTCCTAACTCTCAAAGACCAGAGAGAATTTTTCTGGCCCCAAATCCTAACCTAATTTTTTCAGTATGTTCATGGATCAAATTCTCTTAGCATGCTTAACTAAAATGAAAATTGAGCATATGTACAGCTTCATGGCAATGAATACTACATTTCTTATTCACAAACCTAAGCCTAAATGTTCCTAGATAGAGAGATAGGAAGTTGACAAAAACCTGTTTCAGCTGACTTCGTGTATGGCAATGTGGAGCTTTTTAACAAGGCCTGAGATGTTTGGGAGCTTGCTTGAACTTCCCTTGACCTTCTCCAATGCCTAACTTGCCTTAAATGTGCTTGAACAAACCTACAGAACTCAACCTGCACAAGCTGAAATTGAAAATGGCAAACCCTGTAAATGGAGTTACAGTTAGTGTTTAAGGTTTGGGATAGCTTGGATGATTGTATGGAAGGTGTTTGAACAGGTTTGGGGCAAAACGCACGAGCAAATTGTGCTATGGAAGTCAATATACAGATGTTGCCCTGTTTTGCCAATGGAGGGTGATTTTGAGCTATGGGATGTTTGAGGGCTCAAAGGGTCGTGTTTTAGGCTCAAGGGGATGTGAGAAAGTTGTTTCAAAAGCTTGCATAAGTTGGTTTTTGCTGAGACTCCAGTTTTCGTGTTTTGGATATCTTTCTTGTATATGAAGCAAAAGTGGACCAGTGATGGAAGACAAGCCTGTACAGGCTATCTAACAGCTTGTACACTCTGCCCTTGGCCCCTCTAATTTGTGTATTTGATTTACTGCATAAGATCAAGCCCAATGCTCAAAGATTATGGTTTGACATAAAGCAAGATTATGGCAAAATGGTAATGTACCTTTTTCTACTTAAGGATTAATCTAATGTGCAATGCTCTAATGACCAAAACAATGCCTTAGACCAATGGTTTTTCACTTAATTATTGAGTGTGGAATGGTTTTGAGGCCTGTAATCTAGTGCAAAGCAAGCTGATTTGAATTGGTAATTTGTATCAACATGAACATGCCATGGATGAAAAGTGAGTTTTTGCCAACTTCAAGCCTTCGATTCTCCCTAACCACAAATGAGTTTGGAGAGTTCTTGAACATTTTGGAAATCTTGCATCATTCTCTACAATCCATATTTGAAAATCAATTTGATATTCCAAGTGGAACTATGTGAAAAATGGCCGTGAAGATAGGTCAAAATCCTGCCTAAACTAGGGCAAAATTTCACTAAGTTAAAAGTTTTAGGGACCCTTGTTCCAAAAATCATAACTTGAGATCCAAGCTTCTTTTGGGAAAACTTTGTAAATCAAAGTTTTAGACTTTTTGGAGGACTACAACTTTCATGTTGGAAGTCTTGTTTGGATCCAATTGCATCATGGTGAAAATGTTGGGCAAAGTTAGGAAAAATTAAGAAAGTTTCATAACTTAGAAAAATTCTAAGTTATGAAATTTTTCATGTTTTGACAACTTTAAACCTTGTGAATAGGTCAAGATGATTCTAAGTATGCCAACTTTAAACCCTAATTTGCAAAAATGGATTTATTTATGAACAAGTTTCATGTTTTGACACATCTTGATGAAAAATGACCCTTGGCACTTGATTTTGACCAAAAAGTCAAAGTTTGACTTTTCAGTGTATAGTCAAATTTTGATCAGTTGATTGAAAAATTCATCTGTCAATCCAATGCATTTGAGATCTTTTGAACCTTGTGAATAGGTCAAGATGATTCCATTGAGTCCTTGAATCCATGCTTGAGCCCAATTTGCCATTGGCTAGGTCAAAAATCAGAAATTGCCTTTGTGCAGTCAAAACCCTAAAAATGACCATTTTGCCCTTTTGGTGATTTGATCAAATTTCTTGTGGAGTTGTGGTCCAAACTTGATCAAATGTTTCATGTGAGACTATAATGTTGATGTGGGTCAAAATTTATGAGGTTTGACTGTAATTTGGCCACAGTTGACTTTTCCCCAATACAGTTGATTTCTAGGTCAACTGTTCAATTGACTGAGCAAAAATTTGATTCAAGGCTTGAAACTTGGTAGAGGTAATCTTGTAAGTTCAACATGAAGTATGAAAGTAACTTTGAGCATTGAAAGTCCAAAATTCCTTATGCAAACTCAAACCCTAATTTAGGTCAACAGTGCAAGGAGATGTCTTGAGCAGAGCAAACCCTAGCTTGATCTTGAGTTCAAAGAGCCTTGTGATGAGAAATATTGATAAAATAAGAGGGCAAATTTTGGGGTACAACAGTTGCCCTTGTTCAATCTTCTTGAACCTGAAGAGTTAGATTGGCGAGTTTGGCCTTTCGTGACTCGAAGGTAAAAGAGGATTGGACACTAGAGTGCCCGTAAATTTGCACTCGTCAAAATGTAACTGAGGGAATGGGCTTAAAGATGCCATTTGGAGATGGTAGAATCTTGCTGGAGATGGGCTTAAAAGATGCCATCCAAGATTTGTTTGTTGAAAATCAGGAGCATGATAATCAGAATGGTATCCGTATCTGGAACGTATCTGAGTTGTATCAGGAGATTGGATTCGTATGAGCAAAGGAATGGCGTCCGTGTCTGGAGTGTATCCGAGTTGTAACCGTATTTGATTCTTGAATGAATATCATAACAAATGCCGTGCCTGGAGTGTATATGTATTGTATCTGAAGTTGAGATCTGTATGAGCAGCAGAATGACTTCCGTGTCTGGAGTGTACCCGTACTGTAACTGGGATCTGGACAAGTGACATAATGACTTCCGTGTCTGGAGTGTATCTGAACTTGAAGTTGATAGTTGAATCTGAATGAGAAAATAGAATGGCTTCCGTGTCTGGAGCGTATCTAGTCTGTATCTGATTGCTGGAGTCTGAATGAGTAGTAGAATGACCGCCGTGTCTGGGGTGTATCCATACTGTATCTGAAATATTTGAACATTTGTCAAAGGTAACTTTTAATCTTATCCTGAAAAGGGTAAAATGTTAGCTAAAACACAAAGTTATGTTGCATGACATGTATGACGCAATAAAATGTGTTCTATCAATGTTTATGATATATGGATGTAATGGATGCACATGTAAGCCGATTAGCTGTCTTGCTGAGGAAAATAAATCCTTAATAGCTGGAGATAATGAAATCTTTAACCAATGCCGGAGAAAATAAACCTTTGACTGCTGCTGGGGATTTAAAACCTTTGATCTTGAGAATGAGAAATCCTGGGACCACTACTGGGGATAGAAAATCCTTGGCGACTCGTGGGGATTAACAAGAACTTTGACAACTTCTGCGGGGAATTGAGAATCCTTCATGACTTTCCTGGGAAATAAGGAAAACTCTGACGATCTCTACTGGGGAATTAAATGGGAGGCTTCAACTTGGAGAAATGAGAACAAGAATCTTCGTTCTACTGGGAAATAACTCTGTGGGGAGAATGCTTATCCTGTTGGAGAGTTTTCAAAAGCTTGAGTTATATGCCAATCTATTGAGGGAGCGAGAATGAGAATCTTCATTCAGGCGTTTGGGTCAGGAGGTTGGGTGTATGCCAATCTTCTGGAGTTTTAAGAATGAGAATCTTCATTCTATTGAAGGTATCAGGAGCTTGGGAGTATGCCAATCTTCTGGGGTTTTAAGAATGAGAATCTTCATTATGTTAAGGGTATCAGGAGCTTGGGAGTATGCCAATCTTTTAAGGTATTATCCTTGGTTGGGGATAGAACAAAAGTTAACTGTTATCTGGTTAATTTCCAAGTTTTAAGATAACTTGCTGGAGGATTTGGAGAAACCGGATGATCTCCACTGTGGTTTAGAGGTTGAAGTTTTTGGACTCTGTTGGGGAAGAAAGTTTCATCTTCACTGGGGATTTGTAGTTCAAAGTCTTCTCTGCTGGGGATTGGGAGTTTAAAAACTTAGCTCTGATGGCGATTTCGAAACTTAACTCCGCTGGAGATATGTATTTCAAGGTTTTAGCTTTGTTGAGAGTCTGAATGACATACTGCAAGGGATTTCTTCTGGAATAGCCTAAAAGATGTTCTCCTATACTTTCAACCTATCAGTAATTATCCTTTCTCATTTCATTTTATTTGTAGGCAGTGATTATATTCAAATGCATATGCTTATTTAATAAATCATTGGACGTTTTCAAATAAAACACAAGTGTAAAAAAGAAGGAAAAGGCAAACAAATTTCTGCACTTTGAAGTATCTTTGTATTAACTTTGTGTAAGTATTTTGTACAAAGGAGACAGACATCCTAGTAAGAGAATGTTGTCATAAAATTGAGAAAAATTTATACAAAGAAAGATGGCTATGTGTAACAATTTCCATGGGATTCCCATTCTGCTATAGCCTTCGCAACTCTGAGTATCTCGTCCATTCGTTGCCTTGTTCGACGATGATTAGGTTGATCAGAAGCCCGGAGCTTATCTGTGAAGAGATTATTCTTAAAGTGATCCGACGAGACATAGTCATACGCTTTAATTCCCTAACTTTTTCTTGGATCGCCCTTTCAGGTTTTCGATCCACCGGGAAACCCTTTTTTGCCCAAGTTGCCCTTTCGGGTTTTCAACTTGCCGGGTGTACAGATTTTTTTTATTTGTCCCTAATTTTTTCCTGAATCGCCCTTTCGGGTTTTCGATTCACCAGGATGCCCATTTTTGCCCAAGTTGCCCTTTCGGGTTTTTAACTTGCCGGGTCGTTTATGCGTAGTATCTTTTGACTATGTCTGCGTTCGCAGGGTGCGGAAGGTCGTCGCCGTCTATGGTGGTCAGAATTATAGCCCCACCAGAAAAGATGTTTTTGATCATAAATGGTCCATCGTAAGTAGGAGTCCATTTTCCCCTGGGATCACTTTGCGGCAAGATGATCCGCTTGATTACAAGATCTCCGACTTGATACACCTGACGTCTGACTTTCTTGTTGAAAGCCCTAATCATCCGTTTTTGATACGTCTGACCATGGAAAACAGCAGTAAGTCGCTTCTCGTCAATCAAGTTAAGTTGATCAAGCCGAGTCTGAATCCAATCGTCTTCACTTAAACCAACATCCTTCATAATCCTTAAAGAAGGAATCTGAACCTCCATAGGTAAAACAGCTTCCATGCTATATACCAAAGAAAAGGGGGTTTCCCCAGTTGAAGTACGCGTCGTGGTACGATATCTGTGCAGAGCAAATGGTAACATCTCATGCCAGTCCTTGTAGGTGACTGTCATCTTTTGAATGATCTTCTTGATATTTTTGTTCGCAGCTTCAACAGCACCGTTCATCTTTGGACGATAGGGAGATGAATTGTGATGTTGAATTTTGAATTGCTCGCATAGAGCGGTGATCACATTGTTATTCAGGTTTGTACCGTTGTCCATGATGATCCTGTCGAGGATACCATATCGGCATATGAGGTTCTGCTTGATGAAGCGGACAACCACATTCTTTGTAATGGAGGCGAAGGAAGTTGCTTCGACCCACTTGGTAAAGTAATCGATAGCCACCAGGATGAAGTGATGTCCATTGGATGTCGTAGGCTTGATCTCTCCAATCATGTTGATTTCCCACATTGCGAAGGGCCAAGGAGTTGTTAAGACATTGAGAGGAACTGGAGGAATATGTACTTTGTCAGCATAGACTTAGAATTTGTGACAAGTACGAGAATATTGATGATAGTCAGCTTCCATGGTAGACCAGTAATAGCCTGCCCTTAGAATCTTCTTAGCCATCGTATGTCCGCTCAAGTGGGTGCCGAATGTACCACTATGCAGTTCAGTCATGATCTGCTCAGCTTCAACCTTGTCCACACAATGAAGCAGAACACAATCATGGCTGCGCTTATATAGGATACCATTGCTCAGGAAGAACTTGGCAGTAAATCTCCTTAAGAACTTTTTATCGTTGACTGAAGCTCCTTCAGGGTATTCTCGAGTCTTGAGATACCTTTTGATTTCATGAAACCAGGGTTGTTCCACTACTTCTTCGGTATTAATCTCGTGACAGTGCTCAGGTTCGTCCATTCGCTCGATGGTGATTTGGGGAGCCTCATTATCCCAGTTGAGTTTAAACATGGAAGACATTGTAGCTAGAGCATCCGCTAGCTGATTTTCTTCTCACGGGAAGTGCTCGAAGGTAATCTGCTCGAAATGAGGTAACAACGTCAGGACATGTTCTTTGTATGGGATAAGATTAGGATGTTTAGTATCCCACTCTCCTTTGATTTGACTGATAACCAAAGTTGAGTCCCCAAATACAACCAAAGATTTGATTCCTAGGTCAATCGCAGCTTTGAGACCAAAGATACAAGCTTCACACTTGGCCATGTTGTTGGTGCAGCTGAAGCAGAGTCTAGCAGTGAAAGGTGTATGGCAACCTTCTGGAGAGATAAGTACCACACCGATATCGTTGCCAAGTGCATTTGAAGCACCATCAAAGTACAGGGTCCATCGGGATCCTTGTTCAGGTCCATCATACGGTCTGTTACCTCTAATGTTGTCCAATGTCATAATATCCTCGTCAGGGAAGTCGAACCTCATAGATTGGTAATCTTCGACAGCTTGATGAGCTAGATGGTCAGCTAGTACACCCCCTTTTATAGCTTTTTAGGATGTGTACTGGATATCATACTCAGTCAGGATCATCTGCCATCTAGCGATTCTTCCGGATAAAGCAGGCCTCTCGAAGATGTACTTGACCGAATCCATTTTAGAAATCAGCAAAGTGGTATGTGTCAACATATACTGCCTTAGCCGGCGAGCAGCCCATACCAAAGCGCAGCAAGTTTTCTCGAGCAGTGAGTAGCGAGTCTCACAGTCGGTAAACTTTTTGCTAAGGTAATAAATGGCATGCTCTTTTCGACCAGGCTCGTCATGTTGGCCCAGTACGCACCCCATTTAATTATCCAAAATAGTCAGATACATGATTAACGGCCTTCCTTCGACGGGTGGCATCAAGATAGGAGGTTCTAGCAAATACTCCTTGATTCTATCGAAAGCAACTTGACAGTCATCATTCCATTCAACCACCTGATCCTTCTTCAACAGCTTGAAGATTAGTTCACAGGTAGAAGTTAGATGAGAAATGAACCTTGCAATGTAGTTTAGACGTCCTAAAAAACCTCTGACCTCCTTTTCGATGCGGGGTCAGGCATTTCTCGTATAGCTTTGACTTTAGCAGGATCAACCTCAATGCCTTTGTTGCTGACGATGAATCCCAAGAGTTTACCAGACCTGACTCCGAAAGTGCACTTGCTAGGGTTCAGTCTGAGCTTATACTCCTTCAATCTGACAAACAGCTTTTGCTGATGGTCGAGGTGTTCTTCTTCTGTTTGTGAACGGGCTATCATGTCGTCTACGTAGACTTCGATCTCATGATGTATCATATCTGAAACAAAGCTACCATGGCTCGCTGATAGGTTGCCCCGACATTCTTCAGTCCAAATGGCATCACTTTATAGCAGAAGGTACCCCACTGTGTAACAAAAGTAGTCTTCTCCATGTCTTCGGGGGCCATTTTGATCTGGTTGTATCCCGAGAATCCATCCATGAAAGAGAATACCTTGTGTTGAGCTGTATTGTCGACCAAAATGTCAATATGTGGTAGCGGAAAGTCATCTTTAGGGCTAGCCCTATTTAAATCTCTGTAGTCCACACACATTCTAACTTTGCCGTCCTTCTTAGGCACAGGCACAATGTTAGCAACCCATTATGGATAGGAAGTAACAGCCAGAAAGCCAGCATTGAAATGCTTCATCACTTCAGCTTTGATCTTTTCGGACATGTCGGGCCTCATTCGGCGGACTTTCTGTTTGATTGGTGGACACTCTTCTCTTGTAGGGAGACGGTGAACCACAATATTTGTATCCAGTCCCAGCATGTCTTTATAGAACCAGGTGAAGATCTCAACAAACTCATTCAACAGATGAACTAAGCGCTCTTTGACACTTGGCTCCAGGTTGGCACCCACTTTAAACTCTTTTCTGTCTTCGATAGTACCCAAATTGATAGTCTCTAACAACTCTTCATGGGGAAGAATAGCCCTTTCTTCTTGTTGCAAAAGTCTAGCCAACTCTCCAGGCACTTCACAGTCTTCATCACCTTCGTACTCGGCATGATTGACCAAATCTTCAGAGTCACTGAAGGCCAAAGCAGAATAGTCACCCATGGAATCCGGAGTGGATGGGTACCTTCATTTTGTGAGTGTGGGTGTGTGTAAGGGATAGCCATCCTTAAACAAAATAAAATGTAAAAGGAAAGAAAATGAACACAAAAGTTTATAGATGAAAACGTCTATGATTCATTAAAAATGGCATATGAAAATGAAGAATCAAAACCCTTACAAATGGACCTATATGCCCCGGGTAAGCCATAAGGCGAAAAGAGTGTACGAAATGTTTAATAATTATTACAGACCAAACAGGAAATGTTCAAAAGATAAATTACTGATTGATGAAAGTAATGGGAACAAAGTCTTTCGCCTCCCAGTTGTTCAGTCCCCCTTCAATGGTTGGAAAGATCCAATCTTCAAAATTGCTTTCTTCATCATCATCTTCTAAAGCATGAACTCTATGATGAGTGATATTTAAGGGTGGTTGTTGTACCCCAAAATTTGCCCTCCCATATTCTCCAAGAAATTGCCAAGTCAAGCTGCAAAATTCCCCAGGGGTTGCACAGTGCAAGAGCCCCAATACAGTCAAAACTAGGGTTTGTATTCTGATCAAGAAAAGGAAGTTTTCAAAGGCCCAATCAAGTCTCATATGCCTACAAATATGGTCAAGCATCCTCATATCAAGTTTCAAGGCATTCAGCTCAAAATTGCACAGTCAAAACCCTAAATTGCACTACAGTCAACTGTAGGGGCAAAATGGTCATTTGACAGTCAAAAGTTCAAATTTTTGGTCAACATATCATTTGGAAGCCACAAACATCATTTGATCAATGCTTGATCATGATTCTCAAAATTTGACTCAGAAATCATCAAGATGCAAAAGTTTCCTTATTTGGACAGCTGAAAAAGTCAACTGGAATTGACCAGGGCATAACTTTCACATGGATTATCAGAAAAATTCCATCCAAAGCTCATTTTGAATAGAAAGACATTTCCTACAACTCATCTTCATACTTCAAGTCCAATAAATGCTCTCACAAAAAGTTATCAATTTCAACATTATAGGTCATTTTCAAAAGTCAACAAAAAGGGACTTTAAGTCAAAGGCCATAACTTGAGATTGGTAAATCAAAATGACATGGGACCAAAGACATTGGTTAGGGGACTCAAAGACCTTTCCAAAATGTCCAAGAACATGAGAAAAGCTTAAACATTGAGCAAGTTATGCCTTGTGGAAGTTGGGAAATTTTTGGATATTTTGAAAAGTCAACATTGATTCAAATGACCTAAAATTGCTAATGGGCCCATTTTTCTTCCATGATTCATCATTCCAAGCACATGCACGACCACTTGGCCCAAAGGGAAGTATTTTCTCATTTTTTATTTATTTATTTGAATTATTATTTATATTAATTCATTTAAATCAAATTAAATATAGGAAAAATACTAACCTAAGCTGTCAAATCTTTTTATACAGGTTTTGCCATCAAGATTTCGTGCATATACAAATTAGGAAAGAATTGGATTGATTGGCATGATTTTGAACCAAGAACACTTGAAAAAAGATATGAAAAAGATCCTTAAAATCAAATTTCCAAAAACCATTATTGCATTGGATTTTATTGAGTTTTGTTGACCTAATTTGTTCACTACATATGCTTGATGAGAAACCTAATGCACATAGACACGCAGCTGCTCAAAAGCTTGAAGAACAAACTTTAAATTTTGGCCAAAAAGTTCAAAACTGTAAACCCCTTTACAGGTCGATTCAAAGCACAAAACATACTCCAATAGCTTCCTTGGAGACTACTGGACATATTCCAATCAAAAGCATCAAAGATAGCCTCTTGAAACGCTGTACAGAAGTCACTCTTTTGCCATTTTTTTCCATTATCGTATTTCATGTTTTAAGCATTTTTATAACATTTTGTTCATGGATTCTTATTCCTCATGAGATTCCAAAGCTAACCATTATGTTTAATTGAGTTATTACGCTGTATATACGAATGTGCCATGAGTGAATTTTAGGGTTTTCAGAGGTTGGAATTGGGGATTTGCAAACGAGGAAAAATTAAGCCTTAAGACCACCATGGTTGTACTCAACGCGTCTGGACGAAGAGATTAACATACTCGCGCCTAATTTATAAGGCCACATGACCTAATCGCTATTTTCTTTAAGGCCCTCTAAACCCACGCCATAAAAACCGTTGCTTTTGTTCTTTGTTTTACAGGGATGGTGAGGACGATGATGTGGTGGCAACAGGTGATACGCTGTTTTTGAATTTCGCGCGCTTCAGTCACTAATGCGTTGCTTCTTTTTATATTATTTGTTTGCTTATTATATAACAAATACGTTGACATGGCTCAGCTGGCAAGCGCTCATTGCATTAACGTCCAAGACCTGGGTTCGAGTCCCAGGTCTGTATAATTTCCAATATTATTTTTCCATGTGAATTCCTATGCAGCGTTTACATTGAAGCGCATCATGTTCCTCCATAATCAAGACGTCCACGTGCCCCTGAAGATCAAACCAAAGGCCTAGATCTGAAGCACACCATGGGCATAGGTCAACCTTGCTGTACGCTGCCTGGGAAAGTCAATGGATCTGAATGCTATTAGGCCAAAATTACTGGATTAAAACCTCCAATTTGGGACTTCCACCCCCCCTGGTTTGCAATGTTTTTTTTTTAATTTTCTTTATGTTTTATTTTATTTTCAATTATTTGTTTATTTGTTTTGTTGTTTTAATTTAATTAATTATTTTTTTTTAACAAAATACAAAGACATCATAAAAAATCAGAAAAGACAAAAAACATAATAAATATTTTGTTTTTATTATTTTCATAAATAATTGTATATAAATTAATTAATTTAAATTAGGTGCTTTAACTTTAATTCTTTTAATAAAAATATAAAAAATGTAGAACTAGGTTTAATTGATAATTTTTATTCCTTTTTAATTTTTCTTTTTTATAATAATATTTATTTTATTTATTTCTATAATTAAATTTGCATGTAAATTAACTTAGGTTTAAATTAGGTTAAAATTCAATATTTTTCATAATAAATTTGAAAGCCATTAGAATCAGGGTTTGCATTCAATTTTAATTAATTCTCTTTTTCATATTAAATCTTGAAAAACATAAAAATACCAAAAAAACAATTTCTTTTCTTAAATTAATTAATTCATGTAATTTAATTTTTGCAAAAGGGTCCAACGCCCTCGTTTCGATTCAATTTCGCATATTTATTTTTATTTTGCTTAAATAATTATGTATCTCTCCCAAAGCTTTGTAAAGTTACTTTTCGCACTTTTTTTCTTTTGCTTTATTTACTTTTCTGTCAAATCGGGTCCGGTTTAATTTTGGCGATGTGGACCCGCGCCATTTGTAATAGCTTTAGATTTACTTTTCCTCGCGAATATTTTAACTGTTAAACAAAGCATGCAAGAATGAATGGCCTAAAATAAAATCAAGCGTAGAACACTTTAACATGACAAGACAAATACAAATGAAAACGACACACGAATCACACACACCACCCCTAGGGTACGCCTCACTGTTGCCTTGCCCCGAAAGGTGATCGTCGAGTAGAGGATGTCTTAGTAAGTCCTCATGATCCGGGAACCTGGCATGAGGGTAGCTTCTAAGGTGTCTTCCCATTGCTCTGGTGATCACCATGTCCCGAACCTTCGAATTGACCCGAACACCTCCAACGGTGGTGCTACCTACCTCTCAATGGTGGGATGGCACTACTTTAAAGGATATTTACACAGACGAATTCCTTAGGGTAGGTAGGTTCTCGTAGATACTTGCTCTAAATTTCAAAACAAAACAAAATACTTTTCACACCAACACATTTTCAAAAAGATTTCGAAAGCATTTTTTCAAACACTCTTGAGGACCGATACAAGAGTCGAACTGGAATTTTCAAAGAAACTTTTTAAAACCCACAGTTGAAAAGCAAATAAACTATTTTGAAAACACAAATGAGCAAGTATCTAAGAGCCCATGGATAACCATGGATAGAAAGGGTGCTAACACCTTCCCTTTCTATAATCTACCTCCCGAACCGAGAGCAATCTCTATAAGGAATTTTTCTGTGCTTTTGTCCTTTCCATTTGGAGAAAATAAAAGACGGTGGCGACTCTTGCTTCCGCGACATTTCGCGAACCAGCGTTAAACAGTCAGTTCCTGATCCACCGATCACAGTGGTCCTCCAACAACGACCTCGCCCAGAACAACGGGCTGATCAGAGCAAACCAGACAAGCCTAAAAGGCAGTACACCAAAATCAACATGTCGCTGGATCAAACACTGCAACAAATGTTGAGGGCAGGGCTGATCACCTTAAGGGCTCCTCTTCGGAATCCGAACACTTCTGCCCCTAACTATCATCCCAACGATAGGTGTGCATACCATTCTGATAGCCCGGGGCATACTACGGACAACTGCTGGCCTCTCAAAAACAAGATTCAAGACATGATCGACGCTGGAGAGATTCAGTTTGAAGTACCCGAGACTCCCAACATGATCACTGCTCCCTTGCCAAAACATGGCTAGGATTGAGAAATTTTTGTTCATTCGAATGTTCAAGTTGCAATTCTCTTTTGTTCAAACATTTACTCCTGTTAGAACGTTGTTATTTCATTAATGCATCACATACGTCTGTTCTGAAACAATATATTCGTATTCACTAAATGCAAATTATTTTCATATTTTTTCTGATGTCAGCTCTTGATCTAAAATTCTAAGCCTCTTGAGGGAGGATGACGAAAACGATACCACGATATACAGTATGCTTTTGAACAGACCCCGCTGATGAGGTACAGGCATTGTTTCAATCCCTAAACACTGGAGTTATAAGGAAGATAATCCCTCGTCAACCCCTCTGAGCCAAAGAAGTAGGAGTTTTTATTTTCGAAAATCAAAACCCTTAATCATAACCTGGGGCAGGGTAGTTCTCTCAGTTGATCCACGTGCATAACGAATGGCACTAAAGAGGTCTTTACAAAACGAAAGACAGTGATGGTTCAGAACAATCATAAAGACAGGCAGTCGTTATCAAAAATCATAAATGAAAAGCCCAATAAGTCAAAACCTACGAAGGGGACTTACGAAACTGGGGCATCCCGCTGACTGTAATTCCAAAAAGGAAACAGTTCAGGCAAAAAAAGAAAGGAATAACAAAAAAAAAAAAGAGGTCCTACAAACCCTCAGCAAAAAAGGAGATGACTGCCTATTCAAATAAACGTCCAATATATGAACCATCATTGGAAAATCAGAGCAAAGACTCAAACAAGGTCTAACGTATGATCAACCGAGTTTAGGTTTGGAGAACATCACGAAGAGCGGGTGGGTACAAATAATTTGAGCCTTTATCCTTTGTTTCTTAAACCGTGAACCAAGCCACGTTATAACCCTTAAAAGTCCTAGCTGAAGTATGGGTTAGTTCGAAAGCATACTGCTACGAAAGGTATCCTGACTCCTGAAGGCCTACGGTAAATACGGAGTTGACATCACGTTTTACAAACATTCATTTGTTTTATGAAAAAGAATGCATTTTCAAAATCTTCAAGACAGACATAAGCTTTTCATTTTTGATATAACATTGTTTGCATATGACTTTTTGTTTGAACAGCATAGAAATTCGCACGACGAATGCCTAATGAACAAGAGCACTTCCAATCAAGGGGCATGACATGATCATGGTCCATTATCTGGGGCAGTCCAATCAAGATTCGGAGAATCTCTCAAAGGCCAAATAGTCTGGGGCAAATCTCCGCCTGAGTCACTTGGGGCATTCCAACAACGAATCTTGCCTGATCAAATACCTTCTGGTGGCATGACAAAACACTTCTAACAGGGGCAACTCCCTACTTTCTGAAAACGGACATAGTCGAAAAATACTACGCAAAATCAAAGACCCGCTAGGTTGACACACCTAGGCAAAAATAAGGGCTTCCCGGCGAACCAAAAGGGTTCGGGCAAAATGAGGGATGAAATGAAAAATCTGTACACCCGGCAAGTCGAAAACCTGAAAAGGCGGCTTGGGCAAAAATGGGTATCCTGGTGGTCTGAAAACCCGAAAGGGCGGTCCAGGCAAAAGTTAGGGATCAAAAGCGTACGACTATGTCCTGTCATCTTGTCACCTGCCTACCAGAAGAAGGTTTGACCCTCAACAACTATCAGTACCTCACAGGTCTTCATCTCCCATAGAAACAGGGGCAATAAAGAGTTGTCTGAGCAATCTAATTGTTCTATCCACTAAAGTACCAAGGTAGGTTCAGCTAAAGAACATGACCAATACATCTTAATTCCCCAGAGAGTAGTTCAGTAAAACAATACACTCTTCTCCAAGCAAATCTCAAGGAAGTTGAGTATCCTCCAGCAGATATCAACCTTCCCCAGCAGCAATACATATATTCTTAACAAGTATCCCCGGCAGTCTTGGCCTAAAGATTGTTCCCCGGCGGTATACCAACATTCAAAGGAATCACTTCCCAGCATATCAAAACTCCCCAGAAGAGTCCAATCCAGTTTCCCCAGGAAAATTGGAATTCATATCCCCAAGCAATAAGCTTATCCCCAGTATATTCTGGAAGCTTATCCTCGCAGCACACGAACGCGTCGTCCGGCTTGATTCAAAGAGTTATTTCCTTAACAGGATATAACTGGGTTATCCTCAGCCAAAAGCCACGGAAAGAGCGTCGTCGACAAAGTCTTTCTATCCCCAGCAAATTACTACTAACAACAATTCAGCAAGGCATCCCTCTTCCCACAGAGTATTGCTTCCCAGCATGGTCGCTAGAGTATCTTTTCTCTCCGCAGAATCCTTCGTTCGCCAAGTTCATCCCCCAACGGAGTTATCTTCTCCTACCGGTGTTCTTGCAGCCATCATCCCCAGCGGAAGCAAAATCTATTCTTCAACGTCAGCCCAGGATATGACTTCCCGGCACCCGTCAAGGATTTACTTTCCTAGACGAAAAATACATTCATAAAACATCACATACATCATTATAGCATGCATAACGCATCGTATCATACAAATCTCATTTATGTTGAGAACATTATTGCTTGATCCATATCATGCATTGCATATGACTGACCTTTACCTTTCAGGAAAGATGCAGTTAAATTCTCAAAACATATTTCAAGGCCTTCTCTAGTCCAGCTAAATCGACTCCCAACAGATTTTTTTTTGATAAAGACTCAGTAGAAGTTATCCCAGATGGTTCCCTCTCCAACGGTGAGTGAGGCAATCAGTCCTTTTTCAGATGTTTCCCTCTCCGACGATGAGCGTGAGGTGATAGTCTCCTATGGTTCCCTCTCCAACGGCGAGTGAGGTGGTAAGTCCTTTTTCAGATGTTTCCCTCTCCGACGGTGAGCGTGAGGTGATAGTCTCCTATGGTTCCCTCTCCAACGGCGAGTGAGGTGGTAAGTCCTTTTTCAGATGTTTCCCTCTCCGACGGTGAGTGTGAGGTGATAGTCTCCTATGGTTCCCTCTCCAACGGCGAGTGAGGTGGTAAGTCCTTTTTCAGATGTTTCCCTCTCCGACGGTGAGTGTGAGGTGATAGTCTCTTATGGTTCCCTCTTCGAAGGCGAGTGAGGTGGTAATTCCTTTTTCAGATGTTTCCCTCTCCGACGGTGAGTGTGAGGTGATAGTCTCTTATGGTTCCCTCTCTGACGGCGAGTGAGGTGGTAATTCCTTCTTCAGATGTTTCCCTCTCCGACGGTGAGTGTGAGGTGATAGTCTCTTATGGTCCCCTCTCCAACGGTGAGTGAGGTGGTAATTCCTTCTTCAGATGTTTCCCTCTCCGACGGTGAGTGTGAGGTGATAGTCTCCTATGACTCCCTCTCCGACGGCAAGTGAGGTGGTAATTCCTTTTTCAGATGTTTCCCTCTCCGACGGTGAGTGTGAGGTGATAGTCTCCTATGGTTCCCTCTCCGACGGCGAGTGAGGTGGTAATTCCTTTTTCAGATGTTTCCCTCTCCGACGGTGAGTGTGAGGTGATAGTCTCCTATGGTTCCCTCTCCGACGGTGAGTGAGGTGACAATTCCTTTTCCTATGATTCCCTCTCCGACGGCGAGTGAGGTGATTCCCTTTCAGATTATAATGGCCTATGGTTCTCGTTCCGATCCTGCGAAGATGGTATTTCCCACCAAGATTTTCTCAACGAGCGTTGTTGAAGTTAAAATCACCCAAGGTTCTCTTACCATTCAGGCTGAGGCAGTAACCATCCCTGGTTCATTCATCGCCGTTTGAAGCTCCAGACTCAGCCCCTGTAACCAGTCAGGACACATCTATACCAAGCATCTGAAAACCAGCTCCTGCAACGTGTCAGGTACTCATTTTTCTGTTTTGCAGGTATGCAGGTTCTCGCTAAGGAACCTCCTACGCGATCAACATTCAGATGGCATCTATAAGCCCATCATCCTATCCCGCAATCTCCAAATGGCATCTATAAGCCCATTCCCCCATCACTGCTAACATGTGAGCGCAAATTTCTGGGCACTCTAGTGTCCAATCATCTTCCACCCTCGGATTACGAAAGGCACGTCAGCCAATCTACATCCTCAGGTCTAAGAAGATTGAACAGGGGCAACTGTTGTTACCCAAAATTTTCCCTCCCATATTCTCCAAGAAATTGCCAAGTCAAGCTGCAAAATTCCCCAGGGGTTGCACAGTGCAAGAGCCCCAATACAGTCAAAACTAGGGTTTGTATTCTGATCAAGAAAAGGAAGTTTTCAAAGGCCCAATCAAGTCTCATATGCCTACAAATATGGTCAAGCATCCTCATATCAAGTTTCAAGGCATTCAGCTCAAAATTGCACAGTCAAAACCCTAAATTGCACTACAGTCAACTGTAGGGGCAAAATGGTCATTTGACAGTCAAAAGTTCAAATTTTTGGTCAACATATCATTTGGAAGCCACAAACATCATTTGATCAATGCTTGATCATGATTCTCAAAATTTGACTCAGAAATCATCAAGATGCAAAAGTTTCCTTATTTGGACAGCTGAAAAAGTCAACTGGAATTGACCAGGGCATAACTTTCACATGGATTATCAGAAAAATTCCATCCAAATCTCATTTTGAATAGAAAGACATTTCCTACAACTCATCTTCATACTTCAAGTCCAATAAATGCTCTCACAAAAAGTTATCAATTTCAACATTATAGGTCATTTTCAAAAGTCAACAAAAAGGGACTTTAAGTCAAAGGCCATAACTTGAGATTGGTAAATCAAAATGACATGGGGCCTAAGACATTGGTTAGAGGACTCAAAGACCTTTCCAAAATGTCCAAGAACATGAGAAAAGCTTAAAAATTGAGCAAGTTATGCCTTGTGGAAGTTGGGAAAGTTTTGGATATTTTGAAAAGTCAACATTGATTCAAATGACCTAAAATTGCTAATGGGCCCATTTTTCTTCCATGATTCATCATTCCAAGCACATGCACGACCACTTGGCCCAAAGGGAAGTATTTTCTCATTTTTTATTTATTTATTTGAATTATTATTTATATTAATTCATTTAAATCAAATTAAATATAGGAAAAATACTAACCTAAGCTGTCAAATCTTTTTATACAGGTTTTGCCATCAAGATTTCGTGCATATACAAATTAGGAAAGAATTGGATTGATTGGCATGATTTTGAACCAAGAACACTTGAAAAAAGATATGAAAAAGATCCTTAAAATCAAATTTCCAAAAACCATTATTGCATTGGATTTTATTGAGTTTTGTTGACCTAATTTGTTCACTACATATGCTTGATGAGAAACCTAATGCACATAGACACGCAGCTGCTCAAAAGCTTGAAGAACAAACTTGAAATTTTGGCCAAAAAGTTCAAAACTGTAAACCCCTTTACAGGTCGATTCAAAGCACAAAACATATTCCAATAGCTTCCTTGGAGACTACTGGACATATTCCAATCAAAAGCATCAAAGATAGCCTCTTGAAACGCTGTACAGAAGTCACTCTTTTGCCATTTTTTTCCATTATCGTATTTCATGTTTTAAGCATTTTTATAACATTTTGTTCATGGATTCTTATTCCTCATGAGATTCCAAAGCTAACCATTATGTTTAATTGAGTTATTACGCTGTATATACGAATGTGCCATGAGTGAATTTTAGGGTTTTCAGAGGTTGGAATTGGGGATTTGCAAACGAGGAAAAATTAAGCCTTAAGACCACCATGGTTGTACTCAACGCGTCTGGACGAAGAGATTAACATACTCGCGCCTAATTTATAAGGCCACATGACCTAATCGCTATTTTCTTTAAGGCCCTCTAAACCCACGCCATAAAAACCGTTGCTTTTGTTCTTTGTTTTACAGGGATGGTGAGGACGATGATGTGGTGGCAACAGGTGATACGCTGTTTTTGAATTTCGCGCGCTTCAGTCACTAATGCGTTGCTTCTTTTTATATTATTTGTTTGCTTATTATATAACAAATACGTTGACATGGCTCAGCTGGCAAGCGCTCATTGCATTAACGTCCAAGACCTGGGTTCGAGTCCCAGGTCTGTATAATTTCCAATATTATTTTTCCATGTGAATTCCTATGCAGCGTTTACATTGAAGCGCATCATGTTCCTCCATAATCAAGACGTCCACGTGCCCCTGAAGATCAAACCAAAGGCCTAGATCTGAAGCAGACCATGGGCATAGGTCAACCTTGCTGTACGCTGCCTGGGAAAGTCAATGGATCTGAATGCTATTGGGCCAAAATTACTGGATCAAAACCTCCAATTTGGGACTTCCACCCCCCTGGTTTGCAATGTTTTTTTTTTAACTTTCTTTATGTTTTATTTTATTTTCAATTATTTGTTTATTTGTTTTGTTGTTTTAATTTAATTAATTATTTTTTTTTAACAAAATACAAAGACATCATAAAAAATCAGAAAAGACAAAAAACATAATAAATATTTTGTTTTTATTATTTTCATAAATAATTGTATATAAATTAATTAATTTAAATTAGGTGCTTTAACTTTAATTCTTTTAATAAAAATATAAAAAATGTAGAACTAGGTTTAATTGATAATTTTTATTCCTTTTTTAATTTTTCTTTTTTATAATAATATTTATTTTATTTATTTCTATAATTAAATTTGCATGTAAATTAACTTAGGTTTAAATTAGGTTAAAATTCAATATTTTTCATAATAAATTTGAAAGCCATTAGAATCAGGGTTTGCATTCAATTTTAATTAATTCTCTTTTTCATATTAAATCTTGAAAAACATAAAAATACCAAAAAAACAATTTCTTTTCTTAAATTAATTAATTCATGTAATTTAATTTTTGCAAAAGGGTCCAACGCCCTCGTTTCGATTCAATTTCGCATATTTATTTTTATTTTGCTTAAATAATTATGTATCTCTCCCAAAGCTTTGTAAAGTTACTTTTCGCACTTTTTTTCTTTTGCTTTATTTACTTTTCTGTCAAATCGGGTCCGGTTTAATTTTGGCGATGTGGACCCGCGCCATTTGTAATAGCTTTAGATTTACTTTTCCTCGCGAATATTTTAACTGTTAAACAAAGCATGCAAGAATGAATGGCCTAAAATAAAATCAAGCGTAGAACACTTTAACATGACAAGACAAATACAAATGAAAACGACACACGAATCACACACACCACCCCTAGGGTACGCCTCACTGTTGCCTTGCCCCGAAAGGTGATCGTCGAGTAGAGGATGTCTTAGTAAGTCCTCATGATCCGGGAACCTGGCATGAGGGTAGCTTCTAAGGTGTCTTCCCATTGCTCTGGTGATCACCATGTCCCGAACCTTCGAATTGACCCGAACACCTCCAACGGTGGTGCTACCTACCTCTCAATGGTGGGATGGCACTACTTTAAAGGATATTTACACAGACGAATTCCTTAGGGTAGGTAGGTTCTCGTAGATACTTGCTCTAAATTTCAAAACAAAACAAAATACTTTTCACACCAACACATTTTCAAAAAGCTTTCGAAAGCATTTTTTCAAACACTCTTGAGGACCGATACAAGAGTCGAACTGGAATTTTCAAAGAAACTTTTTAAAACCCACAGTTGAAAAGCAAATAAACTATTTTGAAAACACAAATGAGCAAGTATCTAAGAGCCCATGGATAACCATGGATAGAAAGGGTGCTAACACCTTCCCTTTCTATAATCTACCTCCCGAACCGAGAGCAATCTCTATAAGGAATTTTTCTGTGCTTTTGTCCTTTCCATTTGGAGAAAATAAAAGACGGTGGCGACTCTTGCTTCCGCGACATTTCGCGAACCAGCGTTAAACAGTCAGTTCCTGATCCACCGATCACAGTGGTCCTCCAGCCCGGGAGCGACACACAGCCTTCTGACTAGCAGTAGTGAAACCCAATCCGAACTTGTCTGTCTTGTAAGGAAAATCTGGCAGCTGACCCCATATTGTGTTTCCTCCTTCCTTGACTACAGCCTCTGCATATTTATGGGATGACATCCGGGATACGGGCTTGGTAATGATGGGCACATCAGTCATTGTCTTGACTACTGCAACTTTAGGAGAAACCTCTTCAAAGTATTGGAAAGGTGTTTCTATGAATTCACCATCCAACTCCACGTAGAGGAAAGAGTTAAGGTGACTTATCATATTCTCCTCCTCACTATGAACTGTTATGATCTTACCCTGGACTGGGTATTTGAGCATCTGGTGTAGAGAATAAGTGACTGCCCCGGTGTTGTGGATCCATGGCCTTCCCAACAAGCATGGATATGAAGGAAGGGTGTCCATCACATAAAAAGTAGAGTTGAAAATTTCTGTTCCCACCGTAATTGGGATGTCCACTTCTCCGTGAACCATCCGCTTAGAACCATTGAAGGCTCTAACAATGATATTACTGGGCTTTAGGGTCAAACCTTCACAGTCCAATCTGTCCAATGCTTTCTTTGGTAGGACATTTAAAGATGAGCCGGTATCAACCAGAACATGAGAAAGTGTGGTCCCTATGCACTCTACCGAAACATGCAGCGCATCATTATGATTTCTTCCCTTGGACGTTAGATCGGCATCAGAAAAGCCCAGACCATTGTCGGCTGTAAGGCTAGCCACACACTCTTGAAACTGATCCGCAGAAGTTTCTTGAGGTACGTGTACCGTCTTCAGGAATTTGATCAAGGCTTTGGCATGAGCCTCGGAGAAAAGCAACAGAGCTAGCATAGAAATTTTTGAAGGGGTTTGCCCCAGCTGCTCTACGACATCATAGTCGCTCTTCTTAATTATCTTTAAGATTTCCTCCATTTCCTTTTGGGTGGTCTCGGGGATAACCAAAGTCTGAGCCCTTGTCCTGACGGGCGCTTCTTCGATTCCCTTACCTTTATCAACAGTAACAGTAGAGGGTACATCTTCAGGAGTAACGGTTTCTTCGATCACTGGACTTCGCACATATATCTTGACAGGCATAGTAGCACTTGAAGGTCCGAAGACTGCCCTTGGAGGAGCAATCTCCGGAGAGAAGATTCTTCCGCTACGAGTTATCTTACTCGTCCCCGCAATATTTCCTACATCATGAGTTTCTTCATCGAAATTCTCTTCGGTTGATTCGATCTGCTTGACACCATGGTAGAAGATCTCTCCTCCATAATTCCACGGTATCATCTTGTTGGACTTATATGGGATAGGCCCCGGCATGGTAATCTTCAGCGGTACAAACTTTGGATTAAGTGTAATCTTAACAGGCCTTTTGCAGGTCTTGGAAAGATTGTCGGAAATGGTGATTATAGCAATGTCATTGATTGGAGTAACAGGAGTAACCGGAGTAACATGAGTAATAGTAGCAACAGGAGTTTTCTGAAAGAGGATCTCTTGAGTATCCATCAGGTGTTGGATGCCTGATTTCAACAGCAGACAGTCAGATTGCAAGGTTGAACAGAAGTAACAATCTTTTTCACAGCCCGGGAAAATCCCAGCTTTCAACAGATCCATCTTGATCATTGGTAATGGAGTCATTAAGTCATCAACGACAGTAACATGAAGATCTTCAACAATAGCATGGACATTATGACCATGTTTTGGCATAGGGGCGGATATCACATTAGGTTTTTCGGGAGAATCAAACTCTACCTCCTTGGCATCTATCAAATCTTGGATCTTGTTTTTAAGGGCCCAACAGTTGTTGGTGTCATGCCCCACATTGTCCGAATGATATGCATATTTTGCATTTGAATGATAATAGGGAGAAGAGGTATTTGGGTTTTTCGGTGCTTCTTTCAAGTTGGTAAGGTTTAATTTTAACAGATGATGGAGGACCTGAGCCGGTGTCATATTGATCCGAGTGAATTGCCGTTGTGGCCTTTCCACCCTATTTTGGTTAGCCCTAGGTTGACTGCTTCGAGGTTGATCGATTGAAGAGTTCTGAATCATCACAGCCCCCACCGTTGGTCGACACTCCATTCTTCCTTGATTTCTCTGGGAGTAAACGGCATAAGCTTCTTTCTTGGCTGGGAAGGTCTTCTTGACAGCAGTGGAAGCAGCTGCATCCTTCTGAATTTTACCACTCTTAATGCCAGCCTCGACCCTTTCACCTGTCAGAATTAATTCGGTGAACCCTGCAGATGAGCTCCCGATCAAATGATTGAAGAATGGACCTGACAGGGTCCCCAAAAACATGTCAACCAGCTTTCTATCTGACAATGGTGGCTGCACCCTTCCAGCCAAATCCCGCCACTTCTGGGCATACTCCTTAAAGCCTTCATTAGAGACCATACTCATACTCTGTAGTTGAGTGCGAGTAGGCGCTAAATCTGCGCTATATTGGTATTGTCGATAGAAAGCAGCAGCTAAATCTTCCCAGTTATGTACATCAGATCTCTCAAGTTGATAGAACCAGTCCAATTGCGTACCCGACAAACTATCTTGAAAGAAGTGGACCCACGGATCCTTATCAGAAGAGTGAGGTTGGATCTTTCTGACGTAGGACCGCAGATGCATCTTCGGACAGGACAAACCGTCATATTTAGCAAATGTAGGCACCTTGAACTTGGGGGGAATGAAGATCCCAGCAACCAACCCTAGTTCTTCGAAATCCAGCCCGGGAACCCTTTGTACTTCCATGGCCGCCAACCGTTCTTCCAGATTTTTATACTTATCGTCCGCAGGAGGATACTGCTGCTCAGAGTAATCTTCCTCCTATTCTTCTTCTTCCTCTTCAACTTCAGACTCGGAGGGCATTGCAACTCCCTTACCTTTAACAACCCCTTCGTCAGACGTCGAGGGGAACTCGAGGACCCTTCTAGCCTGGTTCTCAAATCTTCTTCCCATAGTGGGCACACCAGCCCTTTTCTTCTTTTTCTCTTTGTATTTCTCTTTCTCTAACAGTGCTTTAAGGTCCTCTTGACCCTTTGCCAAGGTCATGAGGAGTTGTTGGAACTGAGAATTTTGTGCTTGCAGATCTTTGACCGTCTGCTCTATATCCATCTTGCTGAAATAAACAGCAGAAAGATAAGGAAACCTGGTGTGAAGACCTGTTTATGCATATGATGAATGATATGTATTCATGTAATGCATTCAAGGATTCAGAAATTCAAATTTGTTGCAAACAAAACAAACACACGTCATATTAATAAGAAGAAATTTGTTAGTACATAAATGCCCCATGGGCAAAATATTACAAAATTCTTAATGTAAAAAGACATTGCGCATCCTCTTTGGTGCGATGTAAGTGTTAAGAGTCTCCTCTTCATGAAGTCGGTGGGTAAGTTCCAAAACCTTCTTCTCATTGGCATAGAAGCTGGCTTCAAAAGTGTTCCGCTCTTCCTTGAGTTGTATCCAACTCTTTTGCAATTCTTCCAATGATGTTGGCATGTCTGGATGTAGGAAGGTGTATGGAACCTCTCCTTCCATAACAGGATCTTTGATCATAGGCAGAATATAGGGGTAAGGCATCATAAGACTCTGGGCGCGGGTTCGTACCCACTTGAGGTAAGGCTCAAGGGGGATGGAATTCTTGTGTCCCAGTGTCTTACTATCCACTTTGTTGGGCATCCTCCATGCTCGGATAAACCTTTATCGAAGTCCTTGAGCGTCGTTGTCGAAGTCAAAAACCAAGTCAGGAATCAGCATATCATGAGGGCCATCCCTTCGGGCATTCCCAAATTGCCTCAAAGCTAAACAGGGGTTGTAGGTAATGCCTCCCCTAATGCCAAGTAGTGGGACATTAGGGAATTCCCCACAACTATTAATGATGATGACATTTTCTATGGACCGAGAACACCAATGAACATCAGAATGTGTGAGAGTCATCAACCGTTGTGACCACCTCAAGCCTTGCTCATTCTTCAAGACTGATTGGGGAAGGTGAGAAATAAACCACCTTGCTAGAAGAGGAGTACAGCACATGAGAACACCTCTTTTACTCATTGTTCGTGTGTGAAATGAGTGTAGGATGTCCCCAAGCAATGTAGGCACAGGATTCTGAGATATGAAAATCTTGACAGCATTCACATCTATAAGCTGATCAGGGTTTGGGAACAAGACCAACCCATAGATGAGGAGTGCTACAATCTCTTCAAAAGCTTGCAGATCTAGAGAATTCCATCAGTCTTGTGCCTTCTCAAACAGAAACTTTGCCAAGAAACCCTTGACACCATTTCTGGTTTCCCAATGACCTTTAATATCAGATGGTTGCAAGTGTAAGGCTTGAGCAACATCTTCAGGCTTTGGTTCTCTTTCCGTACCGTTGTATGGTAGTTGATGGAGAATAGGAATCCTCGGGAGTTGAGAAAATTCTTCAAAGTAGGTACTAGTTGGTAATCAGGAAATGTAAAGCAATGGTGTAGGGGGTCAAAGAACTGGAAGAGGACTTTCATCATGTCTTCTTCAATGTTGGAGTTGACCAAGTTGAGAAGTCTACCATGTCTTTCACTGAAAGGAGAATGCTCTGGAATTTTGGAAGTAAGCTCCTTGAGTTGATGAGGGATTCTCACAAGGTTGACTTGAATTGTTTTCCTGCGAAGAGATTCCATGACCTACAAAACAAGAACAAAGATGAAGATCCAAACCCTTGAAATGGTTAGTGGATGCAAATGATGCTTCATGATGTTCATGATGTATGCACAAGTATATGTACAAGAGAATCACACAAGATCCTAGTTTCAGGCTTGCATGGGGTTTCAAAGGTAAGTACCCTCTTGAAGTTAGTTGGCTCAACCTGTCCTATAAATAGTAACCGGGTTCTATGGAGCTCAATATCACTGGATTATTTTCTGTATTCATTGTTTCAGTTTAGCCACTTAATTGGCGACTGAAATATTCCAAGAAAACAACCCTCAATGAGTGTAGTATCGAGTATCTACCAACTTCGGACTGCACCAAAGCCGGTTAACTCACTACCCCTAAAAAGGCCAAGATGGTCAAGTAAGGTTCTAAGAGTTCATTAGTGCTTCATGACATCACTCAGCGGCCCCGTATTCTCTTTGATTGACTCAAAGGCTACCGGTACACACAAATATGTCGCACTAATATAGCTATTGCTTCAACCATGTCCGTATACCCCGCACAGTTTCCACAACGTATTGCTATTTACCTATAAATGTTTCCCAAATCCGGGTAGAGGATTTCAAACCCAAACAATAGGACCAAATGTAAAGCAATCAAGGCAAATAAGATAAGCATGCAAAGGTGATCTAAAACCCTAAGGTTACTCCACTTTTAAAGTTTTCCCCAGCAGAGTCGCCAGTTCTGTGATACGGTGGGAGAACTGACTTGAGGTTTTATGTTCGCAAATGTTTCGGTTTAGCAAGAGTCACCACCGACTTTTTATTTTATCCTAAGGAAAGGTCAAAAAGCACAGGAAAGACCTTTGAGATGTTTTCTTGGGTTCGGGGAGTAGATTATGAAAAGGGAAGGTGCAAGCACCCTTTTCATCCATGGTTATCCATGCGCTCTTAGTTACTTGTTTAGATCACTTGCTTTTGCTTTTCAATTGTTTGAAATGGTGCTTTGTGTGTGGTTTTGAAAGATGTTTTGAGAAGAGGCCATCGTTGTGGCGGCCTATGTAATGATTCTTGTTTGAATGTATACAAAGGTGTTTTTGTCTTTTGAAAAGATGCTTCAATGTTTGAAAGTTTACTTTTGGGAAATGTTTTGTAATTGTGTTGTGAAGTGTGTTTGAAAATAGCAAGGATGTTTTGCAAGCTTTGATCAAGTAACTAAGAGTTATCTACCCTATTTTACTCAAAGATCTTTCCTATATGTTTTTAACCTTTTTGACAGTGTTGTTTTACCATTGCATTTGGTAAACAACCTTGTATTAGGATGTTTAAACGGGACAGGCGCGGGTCATCGTATAGGCCATGATAGCAATTGTGTTAAGTATCTTTAGCAAATTTTTGAGGGACTTGGTCATTTTGTTTAGGCAACCAAGATAGCATCATCGAGGGACTATGATCTTTTGTTTTGTTTTTATTTTGCCAAAGTACTTAACATGCATAACATGACCCATTTTTAAGGCAACAAGTGGATGAAACCCTAGGGGTGCAAGTGTGCGTTGTGTATTGATTTTCATGCATTTTTGTCTTTGCATTAGGTCAAGCTACTTGTTAATTTTGGATTTTTGCATACAAACCCTAATCTCTAATCATGGCATAATTGAAAGCGTAAATGCGTAAAATAAATCTACCACTATTACAACATGATTATGGGGAGAGGGATACAATTTTGAATGGGGAATATTTGACAAGAAATTAAAACCCTAGTTTTACTATTACATCCAAATTGAATCAAATGGCATAAATAACAAATGAATAATATTTAAATAAAAAAATTAAATAAATATACAAAATAATATGAGTATGAAAAAAAAGGTTTTGTTTATTTTTATGTATGTAAAAATATTTAATGTAAAAAGAAAGAAATAGAAAAGATTATCATTTTTTTATTAAGGGTAAAACCCTAATTTTTTTAAGCATATAAATATATTGACTATATTATTTACATACAATAAAATAAAATAATGTGTATAAAAAAATATTTAGAAAAAAAAAGTATTATTTAAGTATAAATAATAATAGAAATAAAAGTATATTTTTTCATGTTTTTATTCTCAAGTATTTATAAAATAAAAGTATGTATATATGTATTAATTATATTAATTATGTACAATAAATAAAAATAAAATATATACAAGTATTTAGGAAAAATGATAGTATATGAGAAAAATATTATTTTTATAGGTATGAATAATAAAAATAAAATATATAATATTTCTATAATATTTATAAGTTTTTATTAAATAAAATAAAAGTATATATTACCTAATAATTATTTTTATGTCTAAAAAATAACAAAAATAATAAAAATAAATGTGAAAATTTTATGAAAATATTTTTGGATATTTTTATGTTTGGAAAATATAAAACAAAATCAGAAAATGAAAATAAATATAAAAATATAAAAATGTAAAGAAATTGGGCCAGGGGGTGCATTCAGTAAAAGGGGGGTGTCAATAGTGAGCCAGGACCAAGCCCAGCCAACCTGTATACGAGCTCTATTGCAAAAACACATAACATCAAAGTTGTATAGCTCTTCAAGACGAATTCAACCATATAAAAAACTTGTCCTAACTCTCAAAGACCAGAGAGAATTTCTCTGACCCCAAATCCTAACCTAATTTTTTCAGTATGTTCATGGATCAAATTCTCTTAGCATGCTTAACTAAAATGAAAACTGAGCATATGTACAGCTTCATGGCAATGAATACTACATTTCTTATTCACAAACCTAAGCCTAAATGTTCCTAGATAGAGAGATAGGAAGTTGATAAAAACCTGTTTCAGCTGACTTCGTGTATGGCAATGTGGAGCTTTTCAACAAGGCCTGAGATGTTTGGGAGCTTGCTTGAACTTCCCTTGACCTTCTCCAATGCCTAGCTTGCCTTGAATGTGCTTGAACAAACCTACAGAACTCAACTTGCACAAGCTGAAATTGAAAATGGCAAACCCTGTAAATGGAGTTACAGTTAGTGTTTAAGGTTTGGGATAGCTTGGATGAGTTGTATGGAAGGTGTTTGAACAGGTTTGGGGCAAAACGCATGAGCAAATTGTGCTATGGAAGTCAAGATGCAGATGCTGCCCTATTTTGCCAATGGAGGGTGATTTTGAGCTATGGGGTGTTTGAGGGCTCAAAGGGTCGTGTTTTAGGCTCAAGGTGATGTGAGAAAGTTGTTTCAAAAGCTTGCACAAGTTGGTTTTTGTTGAGACTCCAGTTTTTGTGTTTTGGATATCTTTCTTGTATATGAAGCAAAAGTGGACCAGTGATGGAAGACAAGCCTGTACATGCTATCTAACAGCTTTCACACTCTTCCCTTGGCCCCTCTAATTTGTGGATTTGATTTACTGCATAAGATCTGGCCCAATGCTCAAAGATTGTGGTTTGACATAAAGCAAGATTATGGCAAAAATGGTAATGTACCTTTTTCTACTTAAGGATTAATCTAATGTGAAATGCTCTAATGACCAAAACAATACCTTAGACCAATGGTTTTGCACTTAATTATTGAGTGTGGAATGGTTTTGATGCCTCTAATCTAGTGCAAAGCAAGCTGATTTGAATTGGTAATTTGTATCAACATGAACATGCCATGGATGAAAAGTGAGTTTTTGCCAACTTCAAGCCTTCGATTCTCCCTAACCACAAATGAGTTTGGAGAGTTCTTGGACATTTTGGAAAGCTTGCATCATGCTATACAATCCATCTTTGAAAAGAAATTTGAGATTCCAAGTGGAACTATGTGAAAAATGGCCATGAAGATAGGTCAAAATCCTACCTAAACTAGGGCAAAATTTCACTAAGTTAAAAGTTTTAGGGACCCTTGTTCCAAAAATCATAACTTGAGATCCAAGCTTCTTTTGGGAAAACTTTGTGAATATAAGTTTTAGACTTTGTGGAGGAATACAACTTTCATGTTGGAAGTTTTGTTTGGATCCAATTGTATCATGGTGAAAATGTTAGGCAAAGTTAGGGAAAATTAAGAAAGTTTCATAACTTAGAAAAATTCTAAGTTATGAAATTTTTCAACTTTAAACCCTAATTTGCAAAAATGGATTTCTTGATGAACAAGTTTCATGTTTTGACACATCTTGATGAAAAATGACCCTTGGCACTTGATTTTGACCAAAAAGTCAAAGTTTGACTTTTCAGTGTACAGTCAAATTTTGATCAGTTGACTGAAAAATTCATCTGTCAATCCAATGCATTTGAGATCTTTTGAACCTTGTGAATAGGTCAAGATTATGCCATTGATTCCTTGAATCCATGCTTGAGCCGAATTTGCCATTGGCTAGGTCAAAAATCAGAAATTGCCTTTGTGCAGTCAAAACCCTAAAAATGACCATTTTGCCCTTTTGGTGATCTGATCAAATTTCTTGTGGAGTTGTGGTCCAAACTTGATCAAATGGTTCATATGAGTCTATAATGTTGATGTGGCTCAAAATTTATGAGGTTTGACTGTAATTTGGCCACAGTTGACTTTTTCCCCAATACAGCTGATTTCTAGGTCAACTGTTCAATTGACTGAGCAAAAATTTGATTCAAGGCTTGAAACTTGGTAGTGGTAATCTTGTAAGTTCAACATGAAGTATGAAAGTCACTTTGAGCATTGAAAGTCCAAAATTCCTTGTGCAAACTCAAACCCTAATTTAGGTCAACAGTGCAAGGAGATGTCTTGAGCAGAGCAAACCCTAGCTTGATCTTGAGCTCAAAGAGCCTTGTGATGAGAAATGTTGATAAACTAAGAGGGCAAATTTTGGGGTACAACACCCACTATTCGTCATCAATATCCCAGCCATCAGATCATCAATATGCCATATCCAAGGCTTCTCATATGAGGGCCTACCATACGCCCAATGAAGCAAGCAACATGGGATTGGAAAAGTCAAACAGGGCCAAAGCTTGATGGGCTTGATATTTGCTATCAGCACCCCCCTCCTTTGGTATTCAAACATCAGGCCCATTCTATTTTTTCTAGTTTTCTTTTATTTAATTATTTTCTAACACAAGATTAATTTCTTTTTTTTTTACAAAAAATCATAAAATCAATTTTCACAAATTTAGAATTAGGTTTTATTTTATTTTACCAAATTTAATTTAATATTAGTCTAATTTAATTTAGGATTAATTTTAACTCTTTTCATATATTAAAAATCAATTAGAAAAAATTAGGGTTTTGCTTTTGACTTTATTTTTATTTTTATTTCTCAAAACCAAAAATACAAAAATAACTTGATTTAATTATTTTTCTTAATTTTAAATTAATTAGTAATTATGTTTTTATTTATTCAATTAAAACTTTATTTTCTCAAAAAAAATAATCAAAAACAACAAAAAAATGATTTTTCTTTTAATTAGGTTTAGATGGGGTCAAAACCCTAATTCCTTTTCATTTAATTCATCACGTGCATTTATATTACTTTTGCAATATTAATGTAACTGCTCACGGTATGTAATAGTTTAATTAGGATTTCCTTTTATTTATTGTTTTACGGGTTTTTTTGGCTATGTAATCCCTACCCTGAAGCCTTGTAATAGCGTAGTTTTTATTTCTCGCATTTTAAATTCTCGCAAATATTAACTGTTAGATGTATGTTAATAGGATTGTATGACAAGACTGCATGTTAATTTAAAATGGCTAGCAAACCCTAATGTGCAAAGATAATAACTGAAATCAAATCACTCGCACATGCGCACTCCTAGGGTATACTCTCACTTCGGTTGCCTTCGGTAAATGATCATTAAGTATAGGGTGTTTTAGTGGTATCCCTCCTGTCTAAACAAAGATCAAATGTCCCGTTCGGAAATATTGTCTCGGAAAGGTTGCCATGTAAATGTTGCCTTGAATATGATCTTAAGACATTAGGGTTATTACTAGGACGTCCTAGCATTTCTTTAGTGATCGTAAGTCCCTTACGAATTACCCTTACAATTTCGACGACGGTGCTACCTATTTCTCAATATTAGGATAGCATTGTCTAAAGGAAACAAGAATAGAAACAATCCTTTTTCGAGTAGGTAAATGCTAGTAGGTACTTGCTTAAAATTAAACTTTTCACACCAAACACTTTTTAAACAAAGTTTTCAAAACAACTTCGTAACACTCTTGAAGACAGAAGCAAGGGTTAAAATGAAGTAAAACAAAAACTTTTTTCAAAACAAACACACACAAGCAATTTTAAAAAGATGAGCAAGTACCTAAGAGCCCATGGAAAACCATGGATAGAAAGGGTGCTAATACCTTCCCTTTCTATAATCTACCCCCCGTACTCAAAATCTCGAAAAAGGAATTTTTCTGTGCTTTTTTCCTTTCTAGTTGGATAAAATAAAAGTCGCTGGCGACTCTTGCTTACCGCGACATTTTGCAAACACAAACGCAAAACGCAAACCAGCATTTTCCAAAACAGTCGGTTCTGCCACCGTATCACAGCTTGGAACTTAGTTCTAACAGCAACTTCATCTGCTTCCATAACACTGAAAGAGGATAAATGAGATATTAACAATGCATGTTTTCCATTTATGATGACCACCTTTCCTTCACGCACAAACTTCAACTTCTGGTGTAAAGTTGAAGTGACAGCCCCTGCCTCATGTATCCAAGGTCGTCCCAGTAAATAGTTGTAAGTGGGTACAATATCCATAACCTGGAAAGTAATCTGAAATAAATATGGGCATATGTGAATAGTCAAATCTACTTCCCTGATGACTGACTTCCTCGATCCATCGAAAGCTTTTACAATTATGCCACTCAGGCGCATGAGAGTTCTTTGATACTTCAGCTTCATAAGTGTACTCCTTGGTATGAAGTTTAAAATGGATCCATTATCAATCAGCACATTTGACAATGAATCATTCTTATAATTCATGGAGATATGGAGATCCAAATTATGATTCCTTCCTTCATCGGGCAACTCATCATCGCAGAAACTCAGGTTATTACAGGATGTAATATTCCCTACCACACTGCTCAATTGATCCAAAGGCATATCACTTTCCATGAAATCTTGATCCAATATTCTCATCAAAGATTCCCTGTGGGCAGAAGAATTCATTAGCAAGGATAGAATTGATATCTTTGATGGAGTCTGCAACAATTGATCTACGATCATGTAGTCGCTCATCTTGATAATCTTCAATATATCATCCACATCTTTTTACAGAGTAGTACCACTAGATTCCCCCACTGTTTTCTTGGGTTCAACACTTTCAACAACCTTTTTATTGGCATTAACACTCCCTCAAATGACAGGTACGAAAACACGACCAATACGGGTCACCCGGCTAGCTTCAGCAATATTCTTGACATCAGACAATGGTCGGATGGGAACTTCCATCCATCTTCTAGAATTGTAGTATTGTATTTATATGACACGGCCTTGTCTGATTCATAAGGAACAGGCCCTGGTAAACAAATCACCAACAGAAAAACAATTGGCTTGTTATGATATTCAATCTTAATAGGGCGGGAACATTGAAACCAAGCACAGTAACATTCACCCCCTCTTCTGAATACTTTGACATCACATAATCATTGTTGGGAAATACTTCTTCATCTGAGGAAAAGAATTCATCTGCAGAAGCATACTCATCATCTAACACAGTCTCATCCAAGGTTCCATATGGACAGAAAAAGATTGAATTTGCTTGTTTTGGAAAGATTTGGTACAAGGATTAAATCATGGATCAATCTTCATAATTGGAAAAGATTTGACGCAAACTGTAACCCTAATTCACTCTACTATACATAAGGAACAAAAGCAGACCAAAAGAAGGAGGCTAGAGGAGTGCAAAGGCAGAGAACAAATTGCAAAAATTCAAGAAAAAAGTGCAAATCAAATTCCAAGTTTCAGGCCATCTCAAGTCGTTCTAACCATACCAATCATTTCCTGGACATCCCAAGATCGTGTTTCAATCGCTAGCAAGCCTCCCTATGCTCAGAATCACTCTACAAGGATCACACGGTTTGCCTCTTTTCTTAAATTCGGATATATTGATTCTGGCATATTTAGCATGATTGATTGGCATATTTATAATCCTTGAGATGTTTGTAAGCTAATGATTATGTCCAATTGTGTTTTTACTGACTGAACATGAAAGTGCCATGGCTAGGGTTTTTTCTTCGTTTTTAGGCATTTCTTATACAGGAAAAATTGGACAATGATAATGGTACCATGATGCTCGTAGGCTTGAAACGAGTTGATTGGTACCATTGGTTTTCATTTATCATGTGTGTACAAGGTTTTGGAAATGCACAGGGGCTATACCTACAGTGAATGTCCGTAGGTAAAAGCTTTGATTTTAAAATGACGGGCCAGTGAAGGAGACGATGGCGTGGCAGCATGTGACTCGTCCGTTTGAATTTCGCGTGTTTTGAAATCAGATCTTTTACTTTTCCCATATTATATTATATTATTGTTATAACTACAACTAATCATCCTGGCTCAGCTGGCAGCGTGGCATGGGATTTGAGTATAAGGACCTGGGTTCGATCCCCAGGTCCCAACATTTGCTTCATATTATTTTTCTTTACATGATCAGGTGCGTTAGTATCCCATGTGTCCACCATGCATCATCAGCATCCAACCATCAGATCATCAACAAGCCAGATCAAAGGCTTCTCCCTTGAAGGTCCATCATGCGCCTCCAGTCCATTTGGGCCCAGGAAACCATATTTGCACCCCACCAGTGTGCTATTTACCACAGGCCCATCTTCACTTTTTTATTTTCTTTGTTTTTTTAATTCTTTTGATTATTTTGATTAATTAACAAAATTAATTTCTTTTTCACAAAATCATAAAATCAAGATTTTCATAAAAAATTAGAATTAGATTTTAATTTTATCAAAAATTAATTTTGTTAAATATAATTTAGTTTGATTTAATTTAGGGAAATTCTAACTTTTCTTTTAATTAAAACAAATTAGAAAAGTTAGGGTTCAACTCTTGATTTAATTTTTATTTCCTTCTCAAAAAATAAAAAATACAAAAATAGGTTAATTTAATTATTTTTCTTAAATTAAAATTAATTAGCAATTAGGTTTTGTTTTTTTATTATTATTCAATTGAGCTTTATTTTCTCAAATAACACAAAAACGACAAAAAAATTAATTTTCCCTTTAAATTGCAATTAAGCTTATTTGGGTTCAAAACCCTAATTATCTTGTATTCGATTCATCGCGCGTGTTTATTGTTTTTTTTGCAATATTGATGTAACTGTCCACGATACGTAATAGTTTAATCTAGGATTTTCTTTTATCGTCTTTTACGATTTTTTTGGCTATGTAATTAATCTTACCTCGAAGCCTTGTAATAGCGTAGGTTTTATTTCCTCGCATTTTAATTCTCGCAAATATTAACTGCTTAGATGTATGTTAATAGGATTGTATGACAAGGTTGCATGACAATTTAAAATGGCTAGAAAACCCTAATATGCAAAGATAATAATTGAAATCAAATCACTCGCACATGTGCACTCGTAGGGTATACTCTCACTTCGGTTGCCTTCGGTAAACGATCATTAAGTATAAGGTGTCTTATTGGTTTCCCTCCTGTCTAGAAAAGATCAAAAGTCCCGTTCGGAAATATTGCCTCGGAAACGTCACCTCGGAAATGTTGCCTCGAATATGATCTTAAGATTTAGGGGTTATTACTAAGGTGTCCTAACATTACTTTAGTGATCATGCGTCCCTTTCGAATTGACCCTTACAACTCCAACGACGGTGCTACCTATTTCTCAATAGTAGGAGAGCGTTGTCTAAAGGAAACGAGAATAGAAACGATCCTTTTTCGAGTAGGTAGATGCTAGTAGGTACTTGCTCAAGTAAAAACTTTTCACACAAACACCTTTCAAAATAATTTTCAAAACAAACTTCGTCACACTCTTGAGGACTGATACAAGGGTTATCACGAAGCAAAACATTTTCAAAGCAAGCACATACACAATCAATGTTAAAAGATGAGAAAGTACCTAAGAGCCCATGGAAAACCATGGATAGAAAGGGTGCTAACACCTTCCCTTTCTATAATCTACCCCCCGTACTCAGAATATCTCGAAAAAGGATTTTTCCTGCGCTTTTTTCCTTTCTGGTTGGATGAAATAAAAGTCGGTGGTGACTCTTGCTTACCGTGACATTTTATGAATAAAAAATGCAAAATGCAAACCAGCATTTTCAAAAACAGTCGGTTCTACCACCGTATCACAGAACTGGCGACTCAGTTGGGGATAATAAGTGGGGTATACCTTAGGATCTAGGTCATCATAATTGCTTCTCTTGTTTGTTTTGATTGCTTTACTTTTAAGGGTTTTTGTTTGGGAGTTACTATAGATCCTAACCCGGATCTGGGGACACCTTTTAGGTATGTAGCAATAAACTGTGAGGGAACTCTACGGCATAGACCGATACGGTTGAAGCAGTAGCTACATTGATGTGGCACATTGGTTGGTACCGGTATCCCTTGTGGAGAAATGAGGAGAATACGGGGCCGTTGCATGGTGTCGTTAAGCATCAACTGACCTTAGAACCTTTAATCGACCAACTTGGCCGTTAGAAAGTAGTGAGATAGCTGGCCTCGGAGTAGAGCTGAGTATTGGTTGATACTCGATGCTACACTCATTGAGACCATACTCTCGAGATAGTTCTAGCCGCAAGAAAAGATTGTGTGAGCTGAAACCATGACTGATGGAGGATGGTCAGTGATATTGAGATCCTCTAGAACCCGGTTACTTTTGCTAGGACAGGTTGAAACCAACTGAACTTCAAGAGGGTAATACCTTTGGCCTTATGCAAGCCTTAAACTTAAGGGATTTGTGTGACTTGTTTGCCTTTGCCATGCCTGTTATCTACTATACATGTTGTTTTTATCATGACATCATGCATCATAACATGGCATTCATACTTAATTATACTAACCATTTCAAAGACCAAGGGAATTTATCTTTGTTCTATTTTGCAGATTATGGCTTCCGTGCGCAAAAATACCATCTGAGTTAACTTTGTGCAAATACCTGCTCAACTTAAAGAGTTAGCCTCAAGAGTTTCTGAGACTTCCATGTTCATTAAGAGACATGGTCAGCTTCTTAGCCTGGTTACTTCAAATCTTGATGAGTATATGATGAGTGTACTTTTCCAGTTCTTCGATCTTGTGCATCATTGCTTCACCTTTCCAGATTTCCAGCTGGTTCCCACCTTGGAAGAGTTCTCTCATTTATTGGGCATATCCATCCTTGAACAGGTACCCTTCACAGGCCTGGAAGAGGTTCCTAGACCAGAAGACATTGCCTCGGCTCTGCATCTGAAACGGGCTGATGTAGTATCCAATTGGGAAGCACGAAGCGGGGTCGAAGGTTTCTTAGACAAATTTCTGATTGACCAGGCTCAACTATTCTGGGATAATTTGGATTTTAAGCCTTTTGAAGACATCTTGGCTCTCCTTATCTATGGGTTGGTCCTCTTCCCAAATCCAGATTCCTTTGTAGATGTAAATGCTGTCAAGATTTTCCTTTCTCGCAATCCTGTGCCTACTCTACTGGGTGATATCTTGCATGCCCTTTACACTCGTATTGTGCGAAGAAGAGGGACTCTCATGTGTTGCATTCCGTTGCTGTCAAGGTGGTTTATTTCGCACCTCCCTAAGTTTGTGCTGAAGAACGAAGAAGGTTTGGGTTGGTCCTACAGGATAATGTCACTTGCCCATACAGATATTCTTTGGAGCTCCCGGGCTATGGAAGACACTACATTTATTGATCATTGTGGGGGATACCCTAATGTCCCATTGCTTAGAATCAGAGGGGGTATAACTTATAATCCTTGTCTAGCTTTGCGACAATTTGGTCGTGCTCAGAGAGATGGCCCCCATGAGCTACTTCTTGAGAATATTGCATTCGACTACAAGGAAGACGTTGAGGAGCATCGTCGGAGGTTTATAAGAGCTTGGGGCATGGTGAACAGATCTGACCCCCAAGAACTAGGACCAAGGACTTCCCTTCCTATGCAGCCTTACCTTTAATGGGTCCGAGCTCATTCCCAGAAGCTTGGGATGCTCTATGAAGCAGTATTGCCAATAATTGTGGAGCCCACCAATAAAGAAGACGTTCCTTACACGGTTCTTTATCCATACATGCCCACTGATCCTGGGGAGTTGCAGAGGTCTTGGATTCAGCTAAAAGAGGAGAGGGATACCTACCGGGAGAAGTACCACGAGCGAGAAAGGAAGATCTTGAAGCTCACCAGGCAGCTCGAGGAAGAAAGAGTGATCAATGACTACGTCAGCACAAAGAGGAAGCGTCCATGGGACTTTTGATTTTTCCTTTCTAGTTTTAGATTTGTTTTCCATTTACTTCTTTGTAGCGCCTCAAAGGCATTGTTGAACCTTTTATAAGTTAATCTAATAAAGTTTGTTTGTTTTTGGTTTGCAAATTTAAATTTCCCAAAGTCTTTGAAATCATTATATGTGCATCCCATTATCATACACATCATTACAGATATCCCTACAGGTTTCTCATCTTCTTCGTTGTTTATTTCAGCAGAAATGTCTTCTGATCAAACCATCAAAGATCTTCAGGCACAGAACGCCCAGTTCCAACAGATGTTCTTAAGCTTGGCTAAAGGGCAAGAGGATTTGAAGACCCTGATTCTGAAAGAGAAGAAGAAGAAGAAGAAGAAGAAGAAGAAGAAGGTTGGTATTCTGAACATGGGTAGAAGATTCGGAGAAAGGATAAGACAATCAGCTGATCTGACCTCCTCATCCAAAGACGGGGAGAACCAAGAAAGGACAAAGGACCCTAGTCCAGCAGTTTCTGATAACGATACGGATTACGATGATGAACAATATCCTCCTGTTGAGGATAGGTACAAGCAGCTAGAAGACCGTCTGAGTGCTATGGAGATTCAGAAGATCCCTGGTTTGGATTTCGGAGAGTTGGGACTGGTATCGGGAGTGGTGATCCCTCATAAGTTCAAAGCTCTGGTTTTTGCCAAGTGCGATGGAGTATCCTGTCCAAAACTCCATCTCCGCTCGTATGTCAAAAAAATCCAACCCCACACTGTTGATAGAAATTTGTGGGTACACTTCTTTCAAGATAGTCTATTAGGGACTCATCTTGAATGGTTTTATCAATTGGAAGGAGCCAGTATCCAAAACTGGGAAGACCTTGTTGCTGCTTTTTACAGGCAGTATCAGTATAACGCCGACCTTGCTCCCACTCGTACTCAACTCCAGGGTATGTCTATAGGTGCAAGTGAAGGTTTTAAGGACTATGCTCAAAAGTGGAGAGACTTAGCTGGAAGAGTCCAACCCCATTTATTTGATAGGGAGTTGGTTGACTTGTTTCTAGGGACGCTATCTGGTCCATTTTCAATCATTTAATCAGCAGTTCATCATCTGGGTTTACTGAGTTGATTTTGACTGGAGAGAGAGTAGAAGCTGGCATTCGAAGTGGTAAAATACAGAAGGATACTTCGTCAAGTGCAGTAAAAAAGCCTTTCACTGGTAAGAAAGAAGCTAGTGCAGTCTACGGCTCGTGGAGCTAAAGCAGACTTGAACACTGTCAAGCAGTAAATGCGGTAGTGATATCAAGACCCACAGTTGCTCCACAATGCAACAATCAATAAAGGGGGAAAGACCGCATAGGCAGTTCACTCGGCTCAATATGACCTTGTCTCAAATTCTACCACAATTATTGAAGACCAATCTGGTAACTCTGAAGGAATCCCCGAAGAACCCCAACACCACTTCTCCTTATTATAACATGAATTCCTGCTGCGCCTATCACTCTGAAAGTCCAGGTCATGATACAAACAACTTTGGGTCCTTGAAAAACAAAGTGCAAGACTTGATCGAAGCCAAAGAGATTGAGTTTGACGCTCCGGAGAAGCCCAACGTCATAACTGCTCCCATGCCCAAACATGGTCATGGAGTAAATGCTATAGACGAGGATTTATTTGTGACCTCTATGGAAGAAATTTCTACTCCTTTGATGATAGTTAAGAAGAATTTGTTGTTGGCTGGTTTATTTCCGGGTTATGGTGAAAGTTGCCACATGTGTTCAATTCTACCTGCTGGTTGCCACTTATTGAAATCAGGTGTTCAGCGCCCGATGGATAATAAAGAGATCATGTTCGAAAAGACTATGATTCTGTTGGTTCCAATTCAAGATGTTGCCATCATAACCATTTCCGCCAATCCTTCCAAGGTTTCCTCGAGAAAACCTGTTAGGATTACACCCGTCCCAAGAATTGCTCCGTTAATAATTATTGTCCCTGGTCCTATCCCATACACTTCAGATAAGGCTGTCTCTTGGCACTACGGTGTTGATGTGTATTACCATGGAGTTAAACAACACTTAAAGAGTGAGGAAGCTGATGTTGATGTCAGCAATATTGTCGGGGCTAGCAAGGTCACTAGAAGCGGAAGACTCTTTTCTCCCGAGATTTCCCCTCCGACTGTCCACAAACCTATTGTCATTCCATGTTCTAGTACATCAACTATTATCCCAGTTCATATTCCAGTCATCACCTCTGTTGCCGAGCCATCTGGGACTCGGGGCAAAGATATCACAAGTGAGCCTTCCCGGACGGAGGCGCCAAAGAAGATCATTGTAGAAACCTCGAAACAAGAGATAGAAGAAATTTTGAAGATTATCAAGAAGAGCGACTACAACATAGTCGAGCAACTGGGGCAGACCCCATCAAAGATCTCCATGTTGTCCTCGTTGTTGTGTTCTGAAGCCCATGTAAAGGCTCTAATTGCATTCCTCAAGACTGCGCATGTGCCGCAGGAAACTTTAGTTGATCAATTCAAAGATTGTGTGGCTAGCCTAACCACCGACAATGGGTTAGGATTTTCAGATGCGGATCTGACTGCTAAGGGGAGAAATCATAATGATGCTCTACACGTATCGATCGAGTGCAGAGGCACTACTATGGCCCATGTACTGGTGGATACCGGGTCCTCATTGAATGTTTTGCCAAAGAAAGCGTTAGACCGTCTGGACTGTGAAGGTTTAATTCTAAAGCCGAGCAATATTATGGTCAGGGCTTTCGACGGGTCAAAGAGAATGGTGCATGGGGAGGTGGACATCCCTGTTAAAGTTGGCTCTCATAATTTTTCCACCACTTTCTATGTGATGGATATCAGACCATCATATTCTTGCTTGCTGGGTCGTCCTTGGATTCATAAGGTTGGGGCAGTGACTTCAATGCTCCATCAAATGCTGAAATATCCGGTAAAGGGGAAGATTGTCACGGTACGAGGTGAGGAGGAGTATATGGTGAGTCATCTCAATTATTTCCGCTACATGGAGATGGAAGGGGAATTCATCAAAACCCCTTGTCAGAACTTTGAAGAAGTCCCTCAGACCTTGGCGTCAACTGAAGTTACTATCGACAAACCTCCGATGAAGATGGCTTCTCTCAAGGATTTCAGGGTTGTAATCGAAGAAGGTGGGTGTACCAATTGGGGTCAGCTCCCTGATTTCATGCACCAAACTGACAAATTTGGTTTGGGCTTTACTACAGGGGCTCAAAGGGCTGTTAGGCGCGTGCGGATTGGAAGACCTCCTCTGCACATCAGCAATTAGGGAGTTAATGCGATTGAAGATGGTGAAGAAGATTCGGATATTGACAGCTGGATCTACCCAACAACTAATGGTGGATTGAACAACTGGACGGCAAAGGACTTCATACTTGTTTCTTTTATTCCACAGTAATTGACTTTTGTTTTGAAAGTTGTAATAGACAGTTTGAAACTTTATGGCCCGGTGCCTTGCCCGAGGCATCTGGGCTTTGCTTGTGAGGGCTTATTATTTGTCATTTTTCATATATCATTAATGAAACATTGGATGTTTTCTTGCATTATAAATCTTGCGCTCTTTGTTTTTATTTTCTGTCTCCCACTCTATCAAAACGGCTATTCTCTTACACACACTCACATATCATAATGCAGATCCATATCCACTATGGATCCCATTGATAACAACTCTGCTACTTCCAGTTATGACTTCGAAAATCCGATCAACCAAGCCAAGGACGAAGGTGAGGATGATTCTGAGGGGCCTGGAGAACTTGCTAGACTGTTATTACAGGAAGAAAGGGCCATACAGCCTCATGAGGAGCCTGTTGAGTCAGTAAATTTGGGTACAGAGGAAGACAAGAAAGAGGTTAAGATAGGTGCAAATCTGGAGCCTAGTGTCAAGCAACGGTTGATACAAATGTTACGCGACTATGTTGAGATCTTCGCTTGGTCTTATAAAGATATGCTTGGTTTAGACAACGATATTATGGTTCATCGCTTACCAACTAAAGAAGACTTCCCTCCGGTAAAACAGAAGGTCCGATGTATGCGCCCTGAGATGTTTGAGAAGATCAAAGCTGAAGTCATGAAACAGTTCGACGCAGGATTTTTAGTTGTCACTTCTTATCCGCAGTGGGTTGCCAACGTTGTTCTGGTGCCTAAGAAGGATGGTAAGGTACGGATGTGTGTGGACTATAGAGATCTGAACAGGGCAAGCCCCAAGGATGACTTCCCACATCCTCACATTGATGTTCTGGTCGACAACACCGCACAGCATAAGATCTTCTCCTTCATGGATGGTTTTTCTGCCTACAACCAGATCAAGATGGCTCCTGAAGACATGGAGAAGACAACCTTCGTTACACAGTGGGGCACCTTTTGCTACAAGGTCATGCCTTTCGGGTTGAAGAATGCTGGGGCAACTTATCAGGCCGCCATGGTCGCTTTGTTACATGACATGATTCACCTTAAGATTAAGGTTTATGTTGACGACATGATAGCAAGGTCCCAGACTGAGGAAGAACACCTTGATCATCTCCAGAAACTATTCGACAGGTTGAAGACGTACAAGCTAAGGTTAAACCCGAACAAGTACACCTTCGGGGTAAGGTCTGGTAAGCTGTTGGGTTTCATCGTCAGTGATAAAGGTATTCAGGTGGATCCTGCAAAGGTAAAAGCTATACAAGAGATGTCGGCTCCCCGCACAGAAAAGGAAGTTAGAGGCTTTTTGGGACGTCTGAATTACATCGCCAAGTTCATTTCACACCTGACCGCTACTTGTGAGCCAATCTTCAAGCTGCTGAAGAAAGATCAAGTGGTAAAATGGAATGATGAATGTCAGACCGCTTTCGAAAGAATCAAGGAATACCTCCAAGAACCACCAATTTTGATGCCTCCGGTTGAATGAAGACCTTTGATCTTATACTTGACAGTGCTGGATAGTTCAACGGGGTGTGTGCTGGGGCAGCATGACGAGTCTGGCCGAAAAGAGCACACTATTTACTACCTTAGCAAAAAGTTTACCGACTGTGAGGACACTTATTGCTCGAGAAAACTTTATGCGTTTTGGCATGGGCTGCTCGTCGGCTAAGACAGTATATGCTGAATCACACCACTTTATTGATATCAAAAATGGATCCAATCAAGTATATCTTCGAGAAACCTGCTCTCTCTGGAAGGATAGCAAGATGGCAGATGATCCTAACCGAGTATGACATCCAATACATAACCCGAAAAGCAATCAAGGGGAGTGTGTTGGCGGATCATTTGGCACATCAGGCCGTGGATGACTACCGATCCATAAATTTCGAGTTCCTGGATGAGAACATCATGTTGGTGACCGACGGTGAAGAACCTGGACCAGATGAAGGACTTGAGGAAGGATCCCGATGGTCTATGTATTTTTATAGAGCATCAAACGCATTAGGTAATGGTATTGGTGTTGTAATTATATCTCCTGAGGACTGTCATACTCCATTCACCGCCCGATTATGTTTTAACTGCACCAACAATATGGAGGAGTATGAAGCATGTATCATGGGTCTTCGAGCTGCTATTGACCTGAGGATTAAGTTCTAGAGTGTATTCGGAGATTCTGCTTTAGTGATCTGTCAGATTAAAGGTGAGTGGGATACGAAGCACCCAAATGTTATTCCTTACAAAGAGTATGTACTGACATTGCTCCCACACTTTGAGGAGATAACCTTTGAACATTTCCCAAGAGAGGAGAATCAGTTGGCGGACGCGCTAGCTACCATGTCTTCTATGTTCAAAGTCAGGTGGGACAATGAAGCTCCCCAGATTACCATCGAGAGGTTGGACGAACCCACACATTGTTGTGACATTGAGACCGAAGAAGTGGCAGATAAACCCTGGTTTCATGAGGTAAAGAGGTATCTTGAGGCTCAAGAATACCCCGAGGGTGCATCTGTTAATGATAAGAAGTTCTTGAGAAGGTTCGCTGCGAAGTTCTTCATTAGCAATGGGATCCTTTATAAGCATAACCATGATTCAACCTTACTGCGATGTATGGACAAAAGCGAGGCAGAAAGGATCATGGCAGAGTTACATGAAGGTACCTTCGGAACTCATTCCAGTGGACATACCATGGCAAAGAAAATCCTACGGGCAGGATATTATTGGTACACTATGGAAGTCGATTGTTATCAGCACTCTCGGACCTGTCATAAGTGCCAAGTCTATGCTGATAAGGTGCATGTACCTCCAGTTCCTCTGAATGTTTTAACAACTCCTTGGCCTTTCGCAATGTGGGGCATCAATATGATAGGTGAGATCAGACCTACTGCGTCTAACGGGCATCGTCTCATTTTGGTGGCTATTGATTATTTCACAAAGTGGGTTGATGCAGCTTCCTTTGCTACAGTAACCAAGAACGTCATGGTGTGGTTTATCCGACACAATCTGATCTGTCGATATGGTGTGCCAGAGAGAATTATTACGGACAATGGTACAAATCTCAATAATACGATGATCACTGAGCTCTACAAATAGTTCAAGATACAACATCACAACTCTTCTCCCTATCGGCCGAAGATGAATGGGGCCGTTGAAACAGCAATAAGAACATCAAGAAGATTGTGCAGAAGATGAGGGTGACATACAAAGACTGGCATGAGATGTTACCATTCACTCTTCATGGGTACCGTACCTCAGCACGGACGTCAACAGGGGAAACACCCTACTCTCTGGTATATGGCATGGAGGCAGTCCTACCCATCGAAGTCCAGATACCCTCTCTTAGGATTATGATGGATGCGGGTTTGAACAAAGACGACTGGATCCAAACCCGGCTTGATCAGCTGAATTTAATCGATGAAAAGAGACTTACTGCTATTTGTCATGGTCAGACGTATCAAAAGCGAATGATCAAGGCTTTTAACAAGAAACTCAGACGTCAAGAATATCAAGTCGGGGATCTGGTGATCAAACGCATCATACTGCCGCAAGGTGATCCAAGGGGCAAATGGACCCCCACATACGAAGGGCCATTTGTGGTTAAGAACATTTTCACGGGAGGAGCTATGATTCTTACCACCATGGATGGTGACAACCTTCCTCACCCCGTCAATGCAGATATAGTGAAAAGATACTATGCATAATCAAAGACCCGCTAGGTTGACTGGCCTAGGCAAAAATAAGGGCTTCCCGGCGAACTAAAAGGGTTCGGGCAAAAGTAAGGGATGAAAATGAAAAACTGTACACCCGGCAAGTCGAAAACCTAAAAAGGAGGCTTGGGCAAAAAAGGGTATCCCAGTGGACTGAAAACCTGAAAGGGCGGTCCAGGCAAAAATTAGGGATTGAAGCGTAACACTATGTCTCATTGGATCATCTTGTGACCAGACTTCGGTATCGACTATCAAGCTCGGACGGCGCCAATCAATTTGATCCACCTTCGACCAAGTAGCAAAGTGATGAGACGCTTGAAGATATAAAGGCAGTAGCAGAGTTGGAACCCAGTGGGATTGTTTCACATAGATGTTTTTCTTTCTTTTACACAAATTATATAATTTCGGTTCCCTCGGCGGTATTCTCTTACTAGGACGTCATCCTCTTTGTACAAAACGCATGTTACAGGCCAATTTCAAAAATCAATACAATTCATTTTCACAAGAAATTTCAACTTGTTTTTTCTTTTTTCTGTTTTTTTTGCAAGAATGTCCAATGTTTCAATTTTGATATATGCACTTGAAAATAAAAGCTGCTTATAAATATTTACATAAGAAATAAAAGACAATTACTCGTAATTCCAGGAACGGGGGAAAACAAGAAGTGTCCAAACCTTACAGTTGCTCTACCCACCAGGTACAGGGATAGATCCAGCTTGAATATGACTAAAGGTACATACACTCCCCACAGAGTACGAAATATCCAAAGACAGTGGTGTTAGCTCTCCCCAGTCGAGGATCATAATCGCGAATGAGTCGGCAAAATTCTCCCCAAGCAGAGTTTATCTATCACCAACAATAGAAGTTCACCACCAGCTGAGTTTATTCCTCCAAATCAGCAGATCGTCCAGCAGAGTATCTCTCTTCCCCATAAAGTCATTCTCTCACAGGGTTATTCTCAAACAGAGTCTCTCCCGGCGGAATGTTCTCGAGCAGAACAGACCAAGTCTCCAGCTAATCATCTTCAGTCACTATCCCTAGCGAGAACAAAGAACTCAACTCCTTATACTCTCCAACAGTAGTCCAGGATTTATTCTCCCCAGCCGGAGAATATCACAAGAACATTGCATATCCATACATCGTGGCATGCGCATATGCATCATACAACACAATCTCATTTATTTTGAGAACATCATTACTGAATACATTTCATACATAATGACATTACATACGACTAACTCTTTACCTTTCAAGGAAAGATGCAATAAAGTTCTGACAAGTTTTCTCTAGTTCAGTCAAACCGACACTAAGGTTTCTATTCTGGTTGAAGACATTTTAAGACTTTCGTCAGGGTCAGCCGAATCGCCGCTAAGATTCCCCTGATTTTTATGCCAGTCAAAGTTAATTCGAGACCTCTCCCAAGATTAGTCAAATCGACACTAAGATTTCTCTCCCAATTGAAGTTCCCATAAGATTCCCCTGGTTCATTCAAATCGATACTAAGATTTCTATTCCAGTTCAAGCTTTGAAGCCTGAAAATCAACCGGAAAACAGCTTAACCCTCAGTAAGTTATTGTGAAGCCTAGAAATCGACCAGATAGAAGTACAAGATACCATGAAGCCTGGAATCAACCATACAATGGTATAAGACACCATGAAACCTGGCGCACGACCAGATAACGGTATAAGACGCTGTGAAGACTAGAGCACGACCAGATAGCGACAAAGGACACTGAAATCTGGAAATCGACCAGATAACAGTATAAGGTACTGCGAAACTTGGAATTCGACCAAATAGAAGTTTACCCAGCCAATTACTATGAAGCCTAGAAATCGACCGGATATTAGTATGCCTTAAATTCAAGTTGAAACCCGGATGCGACCGGATAACCACTTAATTCCTTCTGAAGCCTGGAGCACGACCGGATAAGAATTGAGAAATTGAAAATCCTGGAGCACGACCAGATAGCAATTCATTTTCACCTTCTCGACTAAGAGATGATTCATCAGTAGAGTAACAGGAAACTGAAGCTCCTAAAATTCTATTTCTCCCAAGACAAAGACCAGCGTGTCCCAGCGAAATCCTCCTCAACAACAGGTATACAGGTTTTCGCAAAGGAATCTCTTATGCGATCAACATTTCTTCGGATGGCATCTTTAAGCCCATCTTCTGTCATTGACTTCCAAATGGCATCTATAAGCCCATTCCTGATATCGCAAAGACCAGTACCACTTCATGCGAGTGCAAATTTCTGGGCACTCTAGTGTTCAATCATCTTCCACCTTAAGATCACGAAAGGCAGACAAGCCAATCTACATCCTCAGGTTTAAGAAGATTAAACAGGGGCAGCTGTTGTACCCCAAAATTTTCCCTCCCATATTTCTCAATACATGTCAAGTAAGGTCTTTAAATTGCTCAAGAAAGTTCAAGAGTTGACCAGACAAACCCTCTCCTAAGACAGTCTACCCCAAATTAGGGTTTCATTTTGCATCAAGATGTTTGAGACCAAAGGATCCCAAATTCTCACCTTTGTCCTAATATGTTCTCAAGATCATCCATGTCAAGTTTCAAGCCTTGCAGAGAAAATTTGCTCAGTCAATTGCTCAAAGGCCTGAAAATCGACTATGCTAAGGCAAAAGTCAAATGTGGCCCATATACAGTCAAACTTCAATATTTTTGGTCAACATCCTCATTTTGAAGTATTATTCATCATTTGATCAAGGTTTGATCATGATTCCTCAAGGATTGCTCACAATTCACCAAAACCCAAAAGTTGTTAAATTAGGGTTTTGTAGGAAAAGTCAACTCAACTTTGACTAAGCATAACTTTCTCATACTTTATCAAAAATGACCCATCCAAAACTCATTTTGAATAGGATGTTATTCCCTACAATTCATATTCATCTCCCAAGTTAAAAATACGCACTCACAAGAAGATATGAATTTGGACATTATAGGTCACTTTGAAAAGTCAACAAAAACACCTTTTAGGTCAAAGCTTCATACATGAACATGGAAGACTCAATTGATATGAGATCAAAAGGGTTGCTTAGAGGACACCTTAATCTTTCTAAAAAGTCCAAGAACACCTCTCTAGGGTCAAAATTGAGAGAGTTATGCATTGCCCAAGTTGACCCGTTTTGCAAAATTGCCAAAACTCAAATGTTTCCAAAATTGCATTTTTCGCTAAATGGGCACAAATTTTTTATGCTTGCACTGAGTTTGTAATGTGATCCACGACCCATGAGCCCTTCCACTTGTCGTTCTTTTATTTTTGTTATTTATTTTGATTTTATTTCATTTAAATCAAATAAAATCAATATAAAATAGTGAAAATATCAAAAATCATTAAAACCTTGAGATTTTGTGCATGATTAGGTCCATTATACAGGTGGAGACAAGATCAAATCGTGCAAGGTTCCATATGGACAGAAAAAGATTGAATTTTCTTATTTTGGAAAGATTTGGTACAAGGATTAAATCATGGATCAATCTTCATAATTGGAAAAGATTTGATGCAAACTGTAACCCTAATGCACTCTACTATACATAAGGAACAAAAATAGACCAAAAGAAGGAGGCTAGAGGCGTGCAAAGGCTGAGAACAAATTGCAAAAATTCAAGAAAAAAGTGCAAACCAAATTCCAAGTTTCAGACCATCTCAAGTCGTTATAACCATACCAATCATTTGCTGGACATCCCAGGACCGTGTTTCAATCGCTAGCAAGCCTCCCTACGCTCAGAATCACTCTGTAAGGATCACACGGTTTGCCTCTTTTCTTGAATTCGGATACATTGATTCTGGCATATTTAGCATGATTAATTGGAATATTTATAATCCTTGATATGTTTGCAAGCTAATGATTATGTCCAATTGCGTTTTTACTGACTGAACATGAAAGTGCCATGGCTAGGGTTTTTTTCTTCTTTTTTAGGGATTTCTTATACATGAGAAATTGGACAATGATAATGGTACCATGATGCTCGTGGGCTTGAAACGAGTTTATTGGTACCATTGGTTTTCATTTATCATGCGTGTACAAGTTTATGGAAATGCACAGGGGCTATACCTACAGTGAATGTCCGTAGGTAAAAGCTTTGATTTTTAAAACGACAGGCCAGTGAAGGAGACGATGGCGTGGCAGCATGTGACTCATCAGTTTGAATTTCGCGCGTTTTGAAATCAGATCTTTTACTTTTCCCATATTATATTATATTATTGTTATAACTACAACTAATCATCCTGGCTCAGCTGGCAGCGTGGCATGGGATTTGAGTATAAGGACCTGGGTTCGATCCCCAGGTCCCAAAATTTGCTTCATATTATTTTTCTTTACATGATCAGGTGCGCTAGTATCCCATGTGTCCACCATGCATCATCAGCATCCAACCATCAGATCATCAACAAGCCAGATCAAAGGCTTCTCCCTTGAAGGTCCATCATACGCCTCCAGTCAATGAGTGCACTGGATCCAACGAAGTCAAATAGGCTTTTATCCACTTGGGCCCAGGAAACTATATTTGCACCCCCCCCCCCAGTGTGTTATTTACCACAGGCTCATCTTCACTTTTTTATTTTCTTTGTTTTTTTAATTCTTTTGATTATTTTGATTAATTAACAAAATTAATTTCTTTTTCACAAAATCATAAAATCAAGATTTTTCACAAAAAATTAGAATTAGATTTTAATTTTATCAAAAAATAATTTTGTTAATATAATTTAGTTTGATTTAATTTAGGGAAATTCTAACTTTTCTTTTAATTAAAACAAATTAGAAAAATTAGGGTTCAACTCTTGATTTAATTTTTATTTCCTTCTCAAAAAATAAAAAATACAAAAATAGGTTAATTTAATTATTTTTCTTAAATTAAAATTAATTAGCAATTAGGTTTTGTTTTTTTTATTATTATTCAATTGAGCTTTATTTTCTCAAATAACACAAAAACGAAAAAAAATGATTTTTCCTTTAAATTGCAATTAAGCTTATTTGGGTTCAAAACAATAATTATCTTGTATTCGATTCATCGTGCGTGTTTATTGTTTTTTTTGCAATATTGATGTAACTGTCCACGGTATGTAATAGTTTAATCTAGGATTTTCTTTAATCGTCTTTTACGGTTTTTTTGCCTATGTAATTAATCCTACCCCGAAGACTTGTAATAGCGTAGGTTTTATTTCCTCGCATTTTAATTCTCGCAAATATTAACTGTTTATATGTATGTTAATAGGATTGTATGACAAGATTGCATGACAATTTAAAACAGCTAGAAAACCCTAATGTGCAAAGATAATAACTGAAATCAAATCACTCGCACATGTGCACTCCTATGGTATACTCTCACTTTGGTTGCCTTCAGTAAACAATCATTAAGTATAAGGTGTCTTAGTGGTTGCCCTCCTGTCTAACAAAGATCAAAAGTCTCGTTCGGAAATGTTGCCTCGGAAACGTCGCCTCAGAAATGTTGCCTCGAATATGATCTTAAGACTTAGGGGTTATTACTAAGGTGTCCTAACATTGCTTTAGTGATCGTGCGTCCCTTTCGAATTGACCCTTACAACTCCAACGACGGTGCTACCTCTTTCTCAATAGTAAGATAGTGCTGTCTAAAGGAAACGAGAATAGAAACAATCCTTTTTCGAGTAGGTAGGTGCTATTAGGTACTTGCTCAAGTAAAAACTTTTCACACAAACACCTTTCAAAATAATTTTCAAAATAAACTTCGTCACACTCTTGAGGACTGATACAAGGGTTATCACAAAGCAAAACGTTTTCAAAGCAAGCACATACACAAGCAATGTTAAAAGATGAGCAAGTACCTAAGAGCCCATGGAAAACCATGGATAGAAAGGGTCTAACACCTTCCCTTTCTATAATCTACCCCTCGTACTTAGAATATCTCGAAAAATGATTTTTTCTGTGCTTTTCTCCTTTCCAGTTAGATGAAAGAAAAGTCGGTGGCGACTCTTGCTTACCGCGACATTTTGCGAATAAAAAACGCAAAACGCAAACCAGCATTTTCAAAAATAGTCGCTTCTTCCACCGTATCACAGAACTGGCGACTCTGATAAGGATAATAAGTGGGGTATACCTTAGGATCTTGTTCATCATAATTGCTTCTCTTGTTTGTTTTGATTGCTTTACTTTTAAGGGTTTTTGTTTGGGAGTTACTATAGATCCTAACCCGGATCTGGGGACACCTTTTAGGTAAGTAGCAATAAACTGTGAAGGAACTGTACGGCGTAGACCGATACGGTTGAAGCATTAGCTATGTTGATGTGGCACATTGGTTGGTACTGGTATCCCTTGTGGAGAAACGAGGAGAATACGGGGCCGTTGCATGGTGTTGTTAAGCATCAACTAACCTTAGAACCTTTAATCGACCAACTTGGCCATTAGAAAGTAGTGAGATAGCCGGCCTCGGTGTAGAGCTGAGAACTGGTTGATACTCGATGCTACACTCATTGAGACCATACTCTCGAGATAGTTCCAGCCGCAAGAAAAGATTGTGTGAGCTGAAACCATGACCGATGGAGGATGGTCAGTGATATTGAGATCCTCTAGAACCCGATTACTTTTGCTAGGACAGGTTGAAACCAACTGAACTTCAAGAGGGTAATACCTTTGGCCTCATGCAAGCCTTAAACTTAAGGGCTTTGTGTGACTTGTTTGCCTTTACCATGCCTATTATCTGCTATACATGTTATTTTTATCATGACATCATGCATCATAACATGGCATTCATACTTCATTATACTAACCATTTCAAAGACCAAGGGAATTTATCTTTGTTCTGTTTTGCAGATTATGGCTTCCGTGCGTAGAAATACCATCCGAGTTAACTTTGTATAAATACCTGCTCAACTTAAAGAGTTAGCCTCAAGAGTTTCTGAGACTTCCATGTTCATTAAGAGACAACGTCAACTTCTTAACCTGGTTACTTCAAATCCTGATGAGCAGTTGGTGAGTGTAATTTTCCAGTTCTTCGATCCTGTGCATCATTGCTTCACCTTTCCAGATTTCCAGCTGGTTCCCACCTTGGAAGAGTTCTCTCATTTATTGGGCATATCCATCTGTGATACGGTGGCCAGAACCGGGACTATTTTTAGGAATTGCTGGTTCGCGTTTTACGTTTGTGTTCGCAAAATGTCGCGGTAAGCAAGAGTCGCCACCGACTTTTATTTTATCCAACAAGGAAAGGAAAAAAGCACAGAAAAATTCCTTTTTTCGAGATTTTCTGAGTACGGGGGGTAGATTATAGAAAGGGAATGTATTATCACCCTTTCTATCTGTGGTTTTCCACAGGCTCTTAGGTACTTGCTCATCTTTTAAAAATTGCTTGTGTGTGTTTGATTTGAAAAGTTTTGTTTTACTTCGTTTTAACCCTTACTTCTGTCTTCAAGAGTGTTACGAAGTGTTTTTGAAAACTTTGTTTGAAAAAAAAGTGTAAGTGTGAAAGTTTGATTTTGAGCAAGTACCTACTAGCATCTACCTACTCGAAAAAGGATTGTTTCTATTCTCGTTTCCTTTAGATAGCGCTATCCTACTATTAAGGAGTAAGTAGCACCGTCGTTGGAGTTTAGAGGGTCGATTCGAAAAGGGACGTACGATCACTAAAGTAATGTTAGGATGTCTTAGTAGTAACCCTAATGTCTTAGATCAATTTATTCGAGGCAATCATTCTGAGGCAAATTTTCCGAACGGGACTCTGATCTTTGTTTATACAAAAGAGCGACCACTAAAGCATCCTATACTTAATGACCGTTTACCAAAGGCAACCAAGTGGGAGTGTACCCTAGCAGTGCGCATGTGCGAGTGATTCAATTTCAGATTATTTATCTTTGCACATTTAGGGTTTGCTAACTATTTTAAAGTTAATCATACATTCTTGTCATGCATCCCTATGTCATACATCTAACAATTAATAGTTTGCGGAAATTAAAGTGCGGAAATTAAACTACGCTATTACAAGGCTTCGGGTATTTACATAGCCAAAAACAACCCTTAAAAAAATAAAGCGATAAATGAAAATAAAAGATCCTAATTAATTATTACAACTTGTAAGCAATTACATTAATAGGATACAAATAAATGATAGAACGCGCGCGAGGAAATTAAGAATGATAAAATTAGGGTTTTGACCCTTTCTAACCTAATTGAAAGAAAAAATGTTTTTGTTGTTTTTAATTATTTTTAAGAAAAAGAATTAGTTTTTAAATTAAATACACAATTAATTAGCTAATTAAATTAATTAATGAAAATAAATAAATGATCTATTTTTGGGTTTTGGTTATTTTAAGAAAAAAGAAAATATAATTAAGTTAAAACCCTAATTGTTCTAATTTATTTTAAATTATTTAAAAAAAAGAATTAAAGTTATCTAAAATTAACAACCTAATTTAATTAATTTAATTTTTTGATAAAAAATAAGATCTAAACCTAATTTGGTGAAAAATATTATTTTTGTGATTTTTTTGATAAAAAGAAATATTTATTTTGTGTTAGTGAATAAAATAAATTAATTAAATAAAATATAAAAGAAAAGGAAAAAGAAACTTGGGTCTGCAATCAGTAATTTGAGGGGTGTAAATAGCAATCTGGGCCCAAGAAACAAAGGTTCACGTTGACCTTCTGAGATCCCATGCAATGCATTGACTAAGCTTCATGATGCTCCTTCGTTGATGGCCTTTGGATCTGGCCACTTGGCAGGTTGGTTGATGAGGTCATATGGTGGACCTTGGTCTTGTACGCGCATGCAATCCCTAAAAGAAAAATAATGTGAAGAAATTGGGGGACCTGGGATTCGAACCCAGGTCCTGAAGCATTGTACACTCGCCTGGCTACCAAATGCGCTACATGCATTAGTTGTTATATAATACAAAACAATAATTAAATATTAAAAGGGCATGATATATCAATTCAGCGCACGTTTTTTTGAATAGGCCAATGGTTGCTTGCCACGATATCTTCTTCTTTCTTGCTCCGTGGCTAAAAGGTGCAGGGACTTTTACCTACGGACGTATGTCCGTAGCTACAACCCTGGAATTTCTCAAAATTCAATACAAGCATGATAAATAAAAACTAAGGCCAAGGATAGCATCGTCTGGACCTACTGAACACAATGGTGTCCCTTTCATGGCCCAATTTTACCTATATGAAGAAATCCCAAATCGAAGCACAAAAACCTAGCAATGGTGAAATCTCATACAGGCCATAAAAATGAAATTAAATGTTACAGAAAGCTTGCATATGTGATGGTGAACAAGAATATATGATTATAATGTGATGAATATGCAAGAATTACGCAAATAGAATTCAAGAAAGGTTCAATGTCGTGAACACCTTACAGTGGTTTTTGGCGCTGGAAAGGACTTGTTCTTGATTGGTTTCGCTTGCCTACACTCCCAGGAAGTGATTGGGATGGTCAGGAAGGCATGTAATTGCTTGGAACTATGATTTTGAATTACCACTTTTTTCTGTTTTTTGCAAGTTTGTTCTGACCTTATGCGCCTCTCTCCAGCCTTGCTTTAGGTCTGCAAATCATCCTTATGTAGTGAGGAATGAATTAGGGTTGCCAATATGATCACAATCTTCCTCCATCAATGTTTTTGATTTGGATTTGATACACTTCGAATATCTTTCTAAAATTAGGCAAATTCAATCTTTTTGTGCACACCAAGCCTTTACACGAATTCAATCTCATGCTAGCTGGATGTAGGACCTGAAACAAGCACAAGATCTTTGAATTTCAATGTTTTGGATTTTCTATGATTTGTTTTGATTTAAAATGATTTAATTCAAATAAAAATCAAAATAAATAATAAAAACAAGATAATGACAAGTGGCAAAGGCTATGGCTCGTGGACCATGTTGCCAATTCAAAACAAGTGCAAAAGATTGGGCCCATTAAGCAAAATTTGCAATTTTAGGTATAGTTGACTTTTAACAATTTTGCAAAAAAGGTCAACTTCAACAATGCACAACTTCCTCAATTTTGACTCTTTGAAGGTGTTCTTGGATTTTTTAGAAATCTTGAGATGTCCTCTAAGCAACACTTTTGGTCTCACATTAATTTGATATTCCATGCTCATGTATGAAGCTTTGACAAAAAAGGTATTTTTGTTGACTTTTCAAAATGACCTATAATGTCCAAATTCATAACTTCTTGTGAGTGCATATTTTGAACTTGGGAGATGAAGATGGATTGTAGATAATTGCATCCTATTAAAAATGAGCTTTGGATGGGTCATTTCTCATAAATTATGAGAAAGTTATGCTTGGTCAAAGTTGAGTTGACTTTTCCTACAAAACCTTAATTTAGCAACTTTTGATTCTTGATGAATTATGAGCAATCCTTGATGAATCATGATCAACCCTTGATAAAATGATGAAATATACTTAAAGATGAGGATTTTGACCAAAAACATTGAAGTTTGACTGTATGTAGGCCACAGTTGACTTTTGCCCTAGCATAGTCGATTTTCAGGCCTTTGAGCAATTGACTGGGCAAACTTTGAGCAATTGGTGAGCATTTGGGATCCCTTGGACTCAAGTATCTTGATGCAACATGAAACCCTAATTTTAAGTAGACTGCCTTAGGAGAGAGCTTGTCTGGTCAACCTTTGGACTTCCTTGAGCAACTTGAGGATCTTTCTTGAAATGTTTTTAGAAATATGGGAGGAAAACTTTTGGGGTACAACAGCTTCCCCTGTTCAATCTTCTTAAACCTGAGGATGTAGATTAGCTTTTGTGCCTTTCGTGATCTGAGGGTTGAAGATGATTGAACACTAGAGTGCCCAGAAATTTGCACTCGTATGAAGTCGTATCCGTCTTGCGATGTCGGGAATGGGCTTACAAATGCCATTTGGAAATTGCTGACGGGGATGGGCTTAAAGATGCCATCCGAAGGGGTGTCGATCGCATAAGAGATTCCTTAGTGAGAGTCTGTATACCTGTTGTTGACGAAGATTCTGCTGGGGAATGTTGATCTCTATCTTGAGAGAAGTAGAATTTTAGGAGCTTCGGTCGTCCGTTATTCTACTGGGGAATCATCTCTGTTTTGAGAAAATTTGAATTTTAGGAACTTCGGTCGTCCATTATTCTTATTGTGGAATCGTCTCTTCGTCGAGGAGGTGAAAATGAACTACTATCTGGTCGTGATCCAGGCTTCATAGTGATAAGACCGACTGCTATCTGGTCATAATCCAGGCTTTACAGTGACTTACTGGGGAGATGAGATTAAACTTGCTATCCGGTCGTAATCTAAGCTTCACAATTTCTCGATTCTTATTTGGTCGTGATCCAGGCTTCAGAAGGAAATGAGTTGTTATTCGGTCGCATCCGGGCTTCAACTTAAATTTAGGGCACACCAATGTCCGGTCAACTCCGGGCTTCTTAGTAATTGTCCAGGTAAACTCCTATTTGGTCGAAATCCAAGCTTCATAGTGTCTTGTACTGCTATCTGGTCGTAATCCAGGCTTCAGTCCTTTTATCGTTATCTGGTTGTAATCCAAGCTTCACGATGCTTTATACTATTATCTGGTCGAATCCAGGCTTCATGGTGTTCTGTACTGCTATCTGGTCGTAATCCAGGCTTCACAATACCTTACTTCTTATCTGGTCATAATCCAGGCTTCAGAAGAAATCAAGTGGTTATCCAGTCGTAATTCGGGCTTCCCTTTGGCTTTGGGCCTACTAATATCCGGTCGTAATCCGGGCTTCACAATATCTGGTCGGGTGAACTGCTATTTGGTCGTAATCCAAGCTTCACAGTGTCCCTTACTGTTATTTGGTCGTAATCCAGGCTTCAGTGTTTTTTACCGCTATCTGGTCGTAACCCAGGCTTCACGATGTCTCATACCACTATCTGGTCGAAATCCAGGCTTCACGGTGTTCGGAGGAAATCAAGATACTATCCGGGCGTAATCTGGGCTTCATAACTTGCTGAGCTGTTATCCGGTCGTAATCCGGGCTTCACGGCTTGCTGGGGATTAAACTATTATCCGGTCGTTCTTCGGGCTTCATAGTTTAAAGATAAATCACTATCTGGTCGAATCCAGGCTTCGCGGTCTTTGATACTGCTATCCGGTCGAATTCGGGCTTCACAATATGCTGTAGAAATCAAGGTACTATCCGGTCGGATCCGGGCTTCATAGCTTGAACTTGGTGAGAGTTTGGTTGTATCTTTCTTGAAAGGTAAAGGTTAGTCGTATGTAATGCATGATATGTATCAAGCAATGATGTTCTCAAAATAAATGAGATTGTGTTGTATGATGTTTATGCGTATGTCATGATGTATGGATATGTAATGTTTTTATGATATCTGCTAGCTGGGGGAAATAAATCTCGGATTGCTGTTGGAGAGTGAAAGGAGTTAAATTCTTCATCTCCGCTGGGGATAGTGAATGAAGATGATTGTGAGAATAATCCTGCTGGAGGATAAACCGGCGAGAAGATGATTCTGTGGGGAAGAGATGCTCTATTAGAGGACCTGTTGATTTGGAGAAATAAACTCGGCTGGGGATGAATCACCGTTGTTGGCGATGATGAACTATGTCGGGGATAAAGTTTCTGTTTGTGAAAGGAATGAACTCCGCTGGGGATGATTTTCCAGTGGCGACTTCACTGGGGATAATATTTTAGACTCTACTGGGGACAATCTTCCAGACTCCACTGGGGATAATTCTCCAAACTCCACTGGGGATAATTCTCCAAACTCCACTGAGGATAATCTTCTAGTGTTGATGATAGATAAGCTCTGCTTGGGGAGAATATTGTTAACTCATTCACGATTGCGAGCCTCAGCTGGGGAGAGTGGTGTCCTGTTTGGGACCGCTAATATCACTGTCTTTTTCTTACTCTGCGGGGAGTGGATGTACCTTCAATCTTTTTATCCAACTAGGTCTATCCTTATACCTAGTGGATGGAGCAACTGTATGGTTCAGACATTTCTTATTTGCCCTTGTTTCTGATATTACGAGTAACCGTCTTTTGTTTCGCATGTAAATATTTATGAGCAACAATTATTGTCAAATGCATATATCAAAAATGAACCATTGGACGTTCTTGCGAAATAAAACAGAAAAAGAAAACAATTTGAAATTTCTTTGTGAAAATGAATTGTATTAATTTTGAAGTTAGCCTGTAAATAGGCGTTTTTGTACAAGAGGCTGACATCCTAGTAAGAGAACACCACCGAACAATAGAATTTATACAGTTTGTGTACAAGAAAGAAAAACATCTATGTGAATAATCCCACTGGGTTCCAACTCTGCTATTGCCTTTATATCCTCGAGCATCTCATCACTTTTGCTACTTGGTTGAAGGTAGATCAGATTGATTAGTGTCGTCCGAGCTTGATAGTCGATACTGAAGTCTGGTTACAAGGTGATCCAATGAGACATAGTATTACGCTTTAATCCCTAATTTTTGCCTGGACCGCCCTTTCGGGTTTTCAGTCCACCGGGATACCCTTTTTTGCCCAAGCCGCCTTTTCAGGTTTTCGACTTGCCGGGTGTACAGATTTTTTAGTTTCATCCCTTATTTTTGCCCGAACCCTTTTGGTTCACCGGGAAGCCCTTATTTTTGCCTAGGCTAGTCAACCTAGTGGGTCTTTGATTATGTGTAGTATTTTTTCACTATGTTTGTATTGACGGGGTGAGGAAGGTCGTCACCATCCATGGTGGTTAGAATCATGGCTCCTCCTGAGAAAATGTTCTTAACCACAAATGGCCCTTCGTATGTAGGGGTCCATTTGCCCCTGGGATCACCTTGTGGTAGTATGATGCGCTTGATTACCATATCCCCAACTTGATACTCTTGTCGTCTAACTTTCTTGTTAAATGCCTTGATCATTCGCTTTTGATCTGTCTGACCATGACAAATAGCAGTAAGTCTCTTTTCGTCGATTAAGTTCAGCTGGTTAAGTCGGGTCTGGATCCAGTTGTCCTCGCTCAAACCTGCATCCTTCATAATCCAAAGAGAGGGTGTCTGGACCTCAATGGGTAAGACTGCTTCCATACCATACACCAAGGAGTAGGGTGTTGCCCCTGTTGAAGTCCGTGTTGAGGTTCGGTACCCATGAAGAGCAAATGGTAACATCTCGTGCTAATCTTTGTATGTCACCGTCATCTTCTGCACAATCTTCTTGATATTCTTATTAGCCGCTTCAACAGCCCCATTCATCTTCGGCCGGTAGGGAGAAGAGTTGTGATACTGTATCTTGAACTGCTTGCAGAGCTCGGTGATCATCGTATTATTGAGATTCGTACCATTGTCCATAATGATCCTTTCTGGTACACCGTATCAACAGATCAAATTGTGTCGAATAAACCGTGCCACAAAGTTCTTGGCCACTGTAGCAAAGGAAGCTACCTCAACGCACTTCGTGAAATAATCAATTGCTACCAAGATGAAACGATGACCGTTGGACGCAGTAGGTCTGATCTCACCAATCATATTGATGCCCCACATTACAAAAGGCCATGGAGCTGTCAAGATGTTTAGAGGAACTGGAGGTATGTGCACCTTATCAGCATAGACTTGGCACTTATGACAGGTCCGAGAATGCTGATAACAATCGGCTTCCATGGTAGACCAATAATATCCTGCCCGTAGGATCTTCTTTGCCATGGTATGTCCACTGGAATGAGTCCCGAAAGTACCTTCATGTAACTCTGCCATAATTCTTTCTGGCTCGTTCTTATACACACAACGCAGAAAGGTTGAATCGTGATTACGCTTGTAAAGAATGTCATTGCTGATGAAGAACTTCGCATCGAATCTCCTCAGAAACTTTTTATCATTAACAGATGCACCCTCGGGGTACTCCTGAGCCTCAAGATACCTCTTTACCTCATGAAACTAGGGTTTATCTATTGCTTCTTCAGTATCAATTTCATAGCAATGTGCGGGTTCGTCCAACCTCTCAATGGTAATCTGGGGAGCCTCATTGTCCCACCTGACCTTGAACATAGAAGACATAGTAGCTAACGCGTCTGCTAACTGATTCTCCTCTCTGGGGAAGTGTTCAAAGGTTGTCTCCTCAAAGTGCGGAAGCAACGTCAATACATACTCTTTGTAAGGAATAAGATTTGGGTGCTTTATATCCCACTCGCCTTTGATCTGATTGATCACGAGAGCGGAATCTCCGAACACACTTAAGAACTTAATCCTTAGGTCAATAGCTGCTCGAAGGCCCATGATGCATGCTTCATACTCCGCCATGTTGTTGGTGCAGTTAAAACATAATCGGGCGGTGAACAGAGTATGACAGCCTTCAGGAGATATGATCACGGAGCCAATGCCATTACCCAATGCGTTTGAAGTTTCGTCAAAATACATAGACCATCGGGTTCCCTCCTCAGGTCCTTCATCCGGTCCAGGTGTTTCACAGTCAGTTACCAACATGATGTTCTCATCCGGAAACTCGAAGTTCATAGATTGGTAATCATCCACGGCCTGATGCGCCAAATGATCCGCCAACACACTCCCCTTAATTTCTTTTTGGATTGTGTATTGGATGTCATACTCAGTCAAGATCATATGCCATCTTGCTATTATTTCGGATAAGGCAGGATTTTCGAAGATATACTTGATTGGATCCATCTTTGATATCAATAGAGTAGTGTGAGTCAACATATACTATCTCAGCCGGCGAGCAGCCCATGCCAAAGCGCAGCAAGTTTTCTCAAGCAGTGAGTATCGGGTCTCACAGTCGGTAAACCTTTTGCTAAGGTAGTAAATAGCATGCTCTTTTCGGCCAGACTCGTCATGCTGCCCCAGCACACACCCCGTTGAATTGTCGAGTACTGTCAAATATAAGATCAAAGGTCTCCCTTCGACTGGAGGCATCAGAATAGGAGACTCTTGGAGATATTCCTTGATCCTTTCGAAAGCGGCCTGACATTCATCATTCCATTTTACCACTTGATCTTTCTTCAGTAGCTTGAAGATTGGTTCACAAGTAGCAGTCAGGTGTGAAATGAATCGGGCAATGTAATTCAGACGTCCCAAAAAGCCTCTGACTTCCTTTTCTGTTCGGGGAGCTGGCATTTCCTGTATAGCCTTTACCTTTGCAGGATCCACTTGAATACCTTTATCACTAACGACGAAACCTAACAGCTTACCAGACCTTACCCCGAAGGTGCACTTGTTAGGGTTCAAACTTAGCTTATACATCTTCAACCTGTCAAATAGTTTCTGGAGATGGTCAAGATGTTCTTCTTCGGTCTGGGACCTTGCAATCATGTCATCGACGTATACCTCAATCTCATGATGAATCATGTCGTGGAACAAAGCGACCATGGCACGCTGATACGTTGCCCCAACATTCTTCAATCCAAACGGCATGACTTCGTAGAAAAAGGTACCCCACTGCGTAACAAAGGTTGTCTTTTCCATATCTTCGGGAGCCATCTTAATCTGATTGTATCTAGAAAAACCATCCATAAAAGATAAGATCTTATGCTGCGTGGTATTGTCGACCAAAACATCGATGTGAGGCGGAGGGAAATTATCCTTGGGTCTTGCCCTGTTTAGATCCCTATAGTCAACACACATTCGAACCTTACCATCTTTCTTCGGCACCGAAACCACGTTGGCAACCCACTGCGGGTAAGAAGTAACTGCTAGAAAACTGGCATCAAATTGTTTCATAACCTCAGCTTTGATTTTCTCAGACATCTCTGAGCGCATTCGGTGAACTTTCTGTTTCACTGGAGGACAGTCTTCTTTAGTTGGCAAGCGGTGAACCACAATATTGGTATCCAACCCAGGCATATCTTCATAAGACCAGGCAAAGATCTCAACATAGTCATGCAGCATTCGTATCAACCGTTGCTTAACACCAGACTCCAGATTTACACCAATCTTAACCTCTTTCTTGTCCTCTTCTGTACCCAGATTCACTAATTCCACTGGCTATTCATGGGGCTGTATGGCCCTCTCTTCTTGTAGTAACAATCTGGCAAGTTCCCCAGGCACTTTGCAATCATCCTCACCTTCGTCCTCGGCTTGGTTGATCAGACTTTCAAAGTCATAACTGGCAGTAGCAGAGTCGTTATCAGTGGGATCTAGAGTGGATGTGGACCTGTATTATGATATGTGAGTGTGTGTAAGACAATAGTTATTTTGCAAGATACAAAAGAAAAACAAGGAGCGCAAAATTTGTAATGCAAGAAAACGTCCAATGCTTTATTGGTGATATATGGAAATGACAAATATTAAGCCCTCACAAACAAAGCCACGGTGTCTCGGGCAAGGCACCGGGCCGTAAGGTTTCAAATTGTCTGTTACAAAACTTCAAAACAAAAGTCTATTACTGTGTAATAAAAGAAATGGGCACGAAGTCCTTCGCCATCCAATTGCTTAATCCGCCGTCGGTAGTCAGGTAAATCCAGCTGTCAAACTCAGACTCTTCATCATCATCTTCAATTGCATTTACTTTCGGATTACTGATACGCATGGGAGGTCTTCCAATCCGCGCACGCCGAACAACCCTTTGAGCTTCTGCAGTAAAACCCAAACCAAACTTGTCAGTTTTGTGTGCGAAGTCGGGGAGTTGACCCCAATTTGCACACCCACCTTTTTCAATAACAGCCTGGGCATCCTTGAGGGAAGCCATCTTCATTGGAGGATCTTCAGCAACAGTTTCAGTCGACGCCAGAGTCTGGGGGACTTCTTCAAAGTTCTGACAGGGGGTTTCAATGAACTCCCCATCCATCTCCACATACCGAAAAGAGTTAAGGTGGCTCACCATGTACTCCTCTTCTCCTTGTACTGTAACGATCTTGCCCTTCACTGGATATTTTAACATATGATGGAGCGTAGAAGTTACTGCCCCAGTCTTATGAATCCACGGGCGACCCAGCAAGCAAGAATAAGATGGTCGGATGTCCATCACATAGAATGTAGATGCGAAAGTCTGGGAACCAACTTTAACAGGGACATCCACCTCCCCGTGCACCATCCTTTTGGACCCGTCGAAGGCCCTAACCACAATATTACTCGGCTTCAGAACCAACCATTCACAGTCCAACCGGTCTAACGCTTTCTTGGGTAAAACATTCAATGAGGACCTAGTATCCACCAGTACATGGGCCAGAGTAGTGCCCCTGCACTCGATCGAAACATACAGGGCATCATTGTGATTCTTTCCTTTGGCAGTCAGATCTGCGTCGGAGAAACCCAACCCGTTGTCAGCGGTAAAACTAGCCACACAGTCTTTGAATTGATCAGCAAATGTTTCCTGCGGCACATGTGCAATTTTAAGGAAAGCAATTAAAGCCTTTGCATGGGCTTCTGAGCATAATAATAAAGATAACATGGAGATCTTCGACGGGGTTTGCCCCAGCTGCTCGACTATGTTGTAGTCTCTTTTCTTGATGATTTTCAGAATTTCCTTTATCTCCTGTCTAGAGGTTTCTACAATAATCTTCTTCGGTGCCTCCATCCGAGCAGGCTCACTTGTGATCTCTTTGCCCCGAGCGTCAGATGACTCAGCGACAGGGGTGATGATTGGAACATGAACAGGGACAATAGCATATGTACTAGCAGGTGGAGCATCAATAGGTTTTCAAACAGTTGGTGGGGAAATCTCAGGAGAGAAAAGTCTTTCGCTTTGGGTGACCTTGCTAGACCTGACAATATTGCTGACATCAGTATCAGCCTCTTCAACCTTCAAGTCTTGTTTGATCCCATGATAATACACATCGTCCCCATAGTGCCACAGGACAGCCTTATCCGAACTGTACGGGATAGGACCAGGGATAATAATGATCAATGGAGCAACTCTTGTAACAGGTGTAATCCTAACAGGCTTTCTCGAGGAAGCCTTGGAAGGATTGGCGGAAATGGTTATTATGGAAACATCTTCAACAAGAATCAATGGAACTAAAGTTTTCTCGAACAGGATCTCTTTGTTATCCATCAGGCGTTGAACACCTGATTTTAACAAATGACAACCAGCAGGCAGGATTGAACACAGATGGCAACCTTCGCCACAACCCGGAAATAAACCGGCCGATAATAAGTTCTTCTTTACTGTCATCAACGGAGTATAAACGTCTTCCATAGAGGTTACAAATGAATCATCATCCACAGCATTTACTCCATGCTTGGGCATAGGAGCAGTCATGACATTAGGCTTTTCCGGCGCGTCAAACTCAATTTCTTTAGCTTCAATCAAATCTTGCACCTCATTCCTCAAGGCCCAGCAGTTGTTCGTATCATGCCCTGGGCTATCAGAGTGATAGGCGCAGTGGGCGTTCAGATTATACAGCGGTGATGTAGTACTGGGATTCTTCGGAGCTTCCCTCAGAGTGATCAAGTTGGTCTTCAACAATTGCGGCAGAATTTGAGATAGGGTCATACTGAGCCGAGTATACTGCCTTTGCGGTCTCTCTACTCTTTGCTGATTGTTGCGTTGTGGGGCAACAGTTGGTCTTGATATTACTACCGCATTAACTGCTTGGCGGCGTTCAGGTCGATTTTGGCTCCTCGAGCTGTAAACTAAACTAGCTTCTTTTCTGAAAGGCTTCTTTTCTGTACTTAACAAAGCACCTTTCTGTATCTTGCCACTTTTAATACCAGCTTCAACTCTCTCCCTAGTCAAAATCAGTTATGTGAACCCAGACGATGAACTACCGATCAAATGATTGAAATATGGACCAGACAAAGTCCCAAGAAACATATCCACCAACTCCCTATCAGACAGAGGGGGTTGGACTCTTCCAGCAAGATCTCTCCACTTCTGAGCATAGTCCTTAAAGCCTTCACCTGTACCCATAGACATACCCTAAAGTTGAGTACTCATGGGAGCAAGGTCGGTGTTATACTGATATTTCTTGTAAAAAGCAGCAGCAAGGTCCTCCCAGTTGCGGACATTAGCTCCTTCCAATTGATAGAACCATTCAAGTTGAGTCCCTGACAGACTATCTTGAAATAAATGAACCCACTGGTTTCTATCAGTAGTATAGGGTTGAATCTTTCTGACATACGATCGGAGGTGTAGCTTCGGGCAGGATACCCCATCGTACTTAGAAAAGACTGGAGCTTTAAACTTGTGAGGGATCACCACCCCAGATGCCAAACCCAAATCTCTGAATTCCAACCCAGGTATCTTCTGGATCTCCATTGCACTCAACCGGTCTTCAAGTTGCTTATACATATCCTCAGCAGGAGGATACTGGTCTTCATCAAAATTAGTGTCATTATCAGAGACCACAGGACTAGGCCCCTTTCTTTCCTCTTGATTCTCTCCCCCTTCAGATGAATGGGACAAATCAGTGTCCTGTCGCAAATTGTTTCCGAATCTGCGACCCATATTCAGGAGGACCACCTTCTTCTTCTTCTTCTTCTTCTTCTCTTTCAAGATGAGAGACTTCAAATCTTGCTGCCATTTGGCCAGGTTCAGGAACAACTCTTGGAATTGTGCATTTTGAGTCTGAAGAGCCTTGATGGCTTGATCAGTAGGTGTTTCAGAAGACATGATTGCTGAAATAAACAACGAAGAAGATGAGAAACCTGTAATGGTACATGTAATGAGGTGCATGGGAATGGAATGCGTATGAAATGATTTCAAAGACTTTGGGAGATTCAAATTTGTAAACCAAAATAAAACACACTTTATTAGATAAAACTTGTAACAATGTTTAACAATGCCTTTAAGGCGTTACAAAAAGAAATAACTGAAAAGCAAATCTAAACTAGAAACAAATAAAAGACATCAGAAATCCCATGGTCGTATTCCCTTCGTGCTGACATAGTCGTTGATTGTCCTTTCATTCTCAAGCTGCCTTGTAAGCCTCAAGATCTTCCTATTCTGCTCATGATACTTCTCTCTGTAGGTATTCCTTTCTTCCTTCAACTGAATCCAGGATCTCTTCAATGCCCCAAGATCAGTAGGCATGTATGGATGGAGGACCGTGTAAGGAACCCCTTCTTCATTAGTATGTTCTACAATCACAAGCAAAACTGCTTCATATGGCATCCCCAGCTTTTGAGCGCGGGCTCGAACCCACTGGAGATATGGTTGCATCGGGAGAGAAGTCTTCAGTCCTAGCTCATGTGGGTCAGACCTGTTCACCCTGCCCCAGGCTCGTATAAACCTTTGGCGATGCTCTTTCACGTCCCCCTTGTAGTCAAAGACAATGTATGGAAGAAGCAGCTCATGGGGACCGTCTCTCCGAGTGCGACCAAACTGTCTCAAAGCCAAGCAAGGATTGTAGGTTATACCCCCTCTAATTCCAAGCAGCAGAACATTAGGGTATTCCCCATATCGATCAATGATAGCTACTTTTTCCATGTCTTTAGAACCCCAATGGATGTCCGTATGAGCAAGGGACATGATTCTATAGGCCCAACCTACACCTTCCTCATTCTTCAAAACAGACTTGGGGAGGTGCGAAATAAACCACCTCGCCAGCAGTGGCGTGCAACACATGAGGGTTCCCCTTCTTCGCACGATACGGGTATAGAGAGCATGTAGAATATCACCCAAGAGAGTAGGCACTGGATTACGAGACATGAAGATCTTGACCGCATTCACGTCTATGAAAGAATCTGGATTTGGGAAAAGAACCAAGCCGTAGATGAGGAGATCCAAAGTGTCTTCAAAAGCTTGAAAGTCTAAGTTGTCCCAGAACTGTTGAGCTTGATCGATCAGAAACTTAGCCAAGAAACCTTCAACCCCACTCTGTGTCTCCCAGTTAGACACTACATCAGCCTTTGTCAAATGTAAAGCTAAAGCAATGTCTTTAGGCCTAGGAACCTCCTCTAAACCGGTGAAGGGTGTCTGCTCGAGAATGGATATACCCAACAAATCATAAAACTCCTCCAAAGTAGGGACTATATGGTAATCCGGGAAGGTGAAACAATGATGCAATGGATCAAAGAACTGGAATAACACACTCATCATTTGCTCATCCAACTTTGAAGTGACCAAACTAAGAAGATGACCATGTCTTCTAACAAATGAAGAAGTATCAGGAACCTTTGATACTAACTCTCTGAGCTGAGCAGGGATTTGCAGGAAGTTAACTCGAATGGTATTTCTGCGTATAGAAGTCATGATCTGCAAAACAGAACAAAGATGAATCCCCTTGGTCTTTGAAATGGTTAGTCTAATTAAATATGCATGCTATGTCATGATGCATGATGTCATGATAAAAACACACAACAGGTATCATAGATAGCAAACATGGTAAAGCCAAGCAAGTCACACAATAGCCCTTAAGTTTCAGGCTTGCATGGAGTCTAGGTACTACCCTCTTGAAGTTCAGTTGGTTCAACCTGTCCTAATAATAGTAACCGGGTTCTAGAGGTTCTCAATATCACTGACCATCCTCCATCGGTCATGGTTTCAGCTCACGCAATCTTTTCTTGCAGCCGGAACAATCTCGAGAGTATGGTCTCAATGAGTGTAGTATTGAGTATCAACCAGTTCCTAGCTCTATGCCGAGGCCGGCTATCTCACTACTTCTTATGGCCAAGTTGGTCAATTATAGGTTCTAAGGTCAGTTGATGCTTAACGACCCATATAGCAGCCCCATACTCTCCTTGTTGCTCCACAAGGGATATCGGTACCAACTAATGTGCCACATCAACGTAGCTACTGCTTTAACTGTATCGTTCTATGCCGTACAGTTCCCTCACAGTCTATTGCTACTTACCTAAAAGGTGTCCCTCAGATCCGGGTTAGGATCTATAGTAACTCTGATACAAAGTCCATAAAAATAAAGCAATCAAATCAAACAATAGAAAACAATATGATGAACTAATCCTAAGGTATACCCCACTTATTAATTCCCCAGCAGAGTCGTCAGTTCTGTGATACGGTGGCCAGTACCGAGACTGTTTTTAGGAATTGTTGGTTTGCGTTTTGCGTTTGTGTTCGCAAAATGTCGCGGTAAGTAAGAGTCGCCACCGACTTTTATTTTATCCAACAAGGAAAGGAAAAAAGCATAGAAAAATTCCTTTTTTCGAGATTTTCTGAGTACGGGGGGTAGATTATAGAAAGGGAAGGTATTAGCACCTTTTCTATCCGTGGTTTTCCACGGGCTCTTAGGTACTTGCTCATCTTTTAAAAATTGCTTGTGTGTGTTTGATTTGAAAAGTTTTGTTTTACTTCGTTTTAACCCTTGCTTCTGTCTTCAATAGTGTTACGAAGTGTTTTTGAAAACTTTGTTTGAAAAAAAAGTGTAAGTGTGAAAGTTTGATTTTGAGCAAGTACCTACTAGCATCTACCTACTCGAAAAAGGATTGTTTCTATTCTTGTTTCCTTTAGATAGCGCCATCCTACTATTAAGGAGTAAGTAGCACCGTCGTTGGAGTTTTGAGGGTCAATTCGAAAAGGGACGTACGATCACTAAAGCAATGTTAGGATGTCTTAGTAGTAACTCTAATGTATTAGATCAATTTATTCGAGGCAACAATTCCGAGACAACCATTCCGAGGTAACTTTTCCGAACGGGACTTTGATCTTTGTTTAGACAAAAGAGTGACCACTAAAGCATCCTATACTTAATGACTGTTTACCGAAGGCAACCAAGTGGGAGTGTACCCTAGGAGTGTGCATGTGCGAGTGATTTAATTTCAGATTATTTATCTTTGCACATTTAGGGTTTGCTAATTGTTTTAAAGTTAATCATACATTCTTGTCATGCATCCCTATGTCATACATCTAACAATTAATAGTTTACGGAAATTAAAGTGCGGAAATTAAACTACGCTATTACAAGGCTTCGGGTATTTACATAGCCAAAAACAACCCTTAAAAAAATAAAGCGATAAATGAAACTAAAAGATCCTAATTAATTATTACAACTTGTGAGCAATTACATTAATAGGATACAAATAAATGATAGAACTCGCGCGAGGAAATTAAGAATGATAAAATTAGGGTTTTGACCCTTTCTAACCTAATTGAAAGAAAAAATGTTTTTGTTGTTTTTAATTATTTTTAAGAAAAAGAATTAGTTTTTAAATTAAATACACAATTAATTAGCTAATTAAATTAATTAATGAAAATAAATAAATGGTCTATTTTTGGGTTTTGGTTATTTTAAGAAAAAAGAAAATATAATTAAGTTAAAACCCTAATTATTCTAATTAATTTTAATTTATTTAAAAAAAGAATTAAAGTTATCTAAAATTAACAACCTAATTAAATTAATTTAATTTTTTGATAAAAAATAAGATCTAAACCTAATTTGGTGAAAAATATTATTTTTGTGATTTTTTGATAAAAAGAAATATTTATTTTGTGTTAGTGAATAAAATAAATAAATTAAATAAAATATAAAAGAAAAGGAAAAAGAAACTTGGGCCTGCAATCAGTAATTTGAGGGGTGTAAACAACAATCTGGGCCCAAGAAACAAAGGTCCACGTTGACCTTCTGAGATCCCATGCAATGCATTGACTAAGCTTCATGATGCTCCTTCGTTGATGGCCTTTGGATCTGGTCATCTGGCCACTTGGCAGGTTGGATGATGAGGTCATATGGTAGACCTTGGTCTTGTACGCGCATGCAATCCCTAAAAGAAAAATAATGTGAAGAAATTGGGGGACCTGGGATTCGAACCCAGGTCCTGAAGCATTGTACACTCGCCTGGCTACCAAGTGCGCTACATGCGTTAGTTGTTATATAATACAAAACAATAATTAAATATTAAAAAGGCATGATATATCAATTCAGCGCGCGTTTTTTTGAATAGGCTAATGGTTGCTTGCCACGATATCTTCTTCTTCCTTGCTCTGTGGCTAAAAGGTGCAGGGACTTTTACCTACGGACGTATGTCCGTAGCTACAACCCTGGAATTTCTCAAAATTCAATACAAGCATGATAAATAAAAACTAAGGCCATGGATAGCATCATCTGGACCTACTGAACACAATGGTGTCCCTTTCATGGCCCAATTTTACCTATATGAAGAAATCCCAAATCGAAGCACAAAAACCTAGCAATGGTGAAATCTCATACAGGCCATAAAAATGAAATTAAATGTTACAGAAAGCTTGCATATGTGATGGTGAACAAGAATATATGGTTAGAATGTGATAAATGTGCAAGAATTACGCAAATCGAATTCAAGAAAGGTTCAATGTCGTGAACGCCTTACAGTGGTTTTTGGCGCTGGAAAGGATTTGTTCTTGATTGGTTTCGCTTGCCTACACTCCCAGGAAGTGATTGGGATGGTCAGGAAGGCCTGTAATTGCTTGGAACTATGATTTTGAATTACCACTTTTTTCTATTTTTTGCAAGTTTGTTCTGACCTTATGCGCCTCTCTCCAGCCTTGCTTTAGGTCTGCAAATCATCCTTATGTACTAAGGAATGAATTAGGGTTGCCAATATGATCACAATCTTCCTCTATCAATGCTTTTGATTTGGATTTGATACACTTCAAATATCTTTCTAAAATTAGGCAAATTCAATCTTTTTGTGCACACCAAGCCTTTACACGAATTCAATCTCATGCTAGCTGGATGTAGGACCTGAAACAAGCACAAGATCTTTGAATTTCAATGTTTTGGATTTTCTATGATTTGTTTTGACTTAAAATGATTTAATTCAAATAAAAATCAAAATAAATAATAAAAACAAGATAATGACAAGTGGCAAAGGCTATGGCTCGTGGACCATGTTGCCAACTCAAAACAAGTGCAAAAGATTGGGCCCATTAAGCAAAATTTGCAATTTTAGGTATAGTTGACTTTTAACAATTTTGCAAAAAAGGTCAACTTCAACAATGCACAACTTCCTCAATTTTGACTCTTTGAAGGTGTTCTTGGATTTTTTTTAGAAAGCTTTATATGTCCTCTAATCAACCCTTTTGGTCTCATCTCAATTTGATATTCCATGCTCATGTATGAAGCTTTGACAAAAAAGGTGTTTTTGTTGACTTTTCAAAATGACCTATAATGTCCAAATTCATAACTTCTTGTGAGTGAATATTTTGAACTTTGGAGATGAATATGGATTGTATATAGTTTCATCCTCTTAAAAATGAGATTTGGATGGGTCATTTCTCATAAAGTATGAGAAAGTTATGTTTGGTCAAAGTTGAGTTGACTTTTCCTATAAAACCCTAATTTAGCAACTTTTGATTCTTGATGAATTATGAGCAATCCTTGATGAATCATGATCAACCCTTGATCAAATGATGAAATATACTTCAAAATGAGGATGTTGACCAAAAATCTTGAAGTTTGACTGTATGTAGGCTACAGTTGACTTTTGCCCTAGCACAGTCGATTTTCAGGCCTTTAAGCAATTGACTGAGCAAACTTTCTCTGTAGGGCTTGAAATATGACATGGATGATCTTGAGAACATATTAGGACATTGGTGAGCATTTGGGATCCCTTGTAATCAAGTATCTTGATGCAACATGAAACCCTAATTTGAGGTAGACTGCCTTAGGAGAGAGCTTGTCTGGTCAACCTTTGGACTTCCTTGAGCAACTTGAGGATCTTTCTTGAAATGTTTTGAGAAATATGGGAGGGAAAATTTTGGGGTACAACACCATCCTTGAACAGGTACCCTTCATAGGCCTGGAAGAGGTTCCTAGACCAGAAGACATTGCCTCAGATCTGCATCTGAAACAGGTTGATGTAGTATCCAATTGGGAAGCACGAAGCGGGGTCGAAGGTTTCTTAGCCAAATTTCTGATAGACCAGGCTCAGCTATTCTAGGATAATTTGGATTTTCAGGCTTTTGAAGACATCTTGGCTCTCCTTATCTATGGGTTGGTCCTCTTCCCGAATCCAGATTCCTTTGTAGATGTTAATGCTGTCAAGATTTTCCTTTCTCGCAATTCTGTGCCTACTCTACTGGGTGATATCTTGCATGTCCTTTACACTCCTACCGTGTGAAGAAGAGGGACTCTCATGTGTTGCATGTCGTTGATTTCAAGGTGATTTATTTTGCACCTCTCTAAGTTTGTGCTGAAGAACGAAGAAGGTTTGGGTTGGTCCTACAGGATAATGTCACTTGCCCATAAAAATATTCTTTGGAACTCCCGGGCTATGGAAGACACTGCGGTTATTGATCATTGTGGGGGATACCCTAATGTCCCATTGTTTGGAATCGGAGGGGGTATAACTTATAATCCTTGTCTAGCTTTGCGACAATTTGGTCGTTCTCTGAGAGATGGCCCCCATGAGATACTTCTTGAGAATATTTCATTCGACTACAAGGAAGACGTTGAGGAGCATCGCCAGAGATTTATACGAGCTTGAGGCATGGTGAACAGATCTGACCCCCAAGAACTAGGACCAAGGACTTCCCTTCCTATGCAGCCTTACGTCCAATGGGTCTGAGCTCGTGCCCAGAAGCTTGGGATGCCCTATGAAGCAATATTGCTAGTAATTGTGGAGCCCACCAATGAAGAAGGCGTTCCTTACACGTTTCTTTATCCTTACATGCCCACTGATCCTGGGGAGTTGTAGAGGTCTTGGATTCAGCTGAAAGAGGAGAGGGATACCTACCGGGAGAAGTACCACGAGCAAGAAAGGAAGAACTTGAAGCTCACCAGGCAGCTCGAGGAAGAAAGAGTGATCAATGCCTATGTCAGCACAAAGAGGAAGCGTCCATGGGACTTTTGATTTTGCTTTTCTAGTTTTAGATTTGTTTTCCATTTACTTCTTTGTAACGCCTCAAAGGAATTATTGAACCTTTTATAAGTTAATCTAATAAAGTTTGTATATTTTTGGTTTGCAAATTTAAATTTCCCAAAGTCTTTAAAATAATTACATGCACATCCCATTATCATACACATCATTACAGGTACCCCTACAAGTTTCTCATCTTCTTCGTTGTTTATTTCAGCAGAAATGTCTTCTGATCAATTCATCAAAGATCTTCAGGCACAGAACGCCCAATTCCAACAAATGTTCTTAAGCTTGGCTAAAGGGCAAGAGGATTTGAAGACCCTGATTCTGAAAGAGAAGAAGAAGAAGAAGGTTGGTATTCTGAACATGGGTAGAAGATTCGGAGAAAGGATAAGACAATTAGATGATCTGACCTCCTCATCCAAAGACGGGGAGAACCAAGAAAGGACAAAGGACCCTAGTCCAGTAGTTTCTGATAACGATACGGATTACGACGATGAACAATATCCTCCTGCTGAGGATAGGTACAAGCAGCTAGAAGACTGTATGAGTGCTATGGAGATTCAAAAGATCCCTGGTTTGGATTTCAGAGAGTTGGGACTGGTATCGGGAGTGGTGATCCCTCATAAGTTCAAAGCTCCGATTTTTGCCAAGTACGATGGAGTATCCTGTCCAAAACTCCATCTCCGCTCGTATGTCTGAAAAATCCAACCCCTCACTGCTGATAGAAATTTGTGGGTACACTTTTTTCAAGATAGTCTGTTAGGGACTTAGCTTGAATGGTTTTATCAATTGGAAGGAGCCAGTATCCGAAACTGGGAAGACCTTGCTGCTACTTTTTACAGGCAGTATCAGTATAACGCCGACCTTTCTTCCACTCGTACTCAACTCCAGAGTATGTTTATGGGTGCAAGTGAAGGTTTTAAGGACTATGCTCAAAAGTGGAGAGACTTAGCTGGAAGAGTCCAACCCCCTTTGTCTGATAGGGAGCTGGTTGACATGTTTCTAAGGACGCTGTCTGGTCCATTTTTCAATCATCTAATCGGCAGTTCATCATTTGGGTTTACTAAGTTGATTTTGACTAGAGAGAGTATAAGCTGGCATTCAAAGTGGTAAAATACAGAAGGATACTTTGTCAAGTGAAGTAAAGAAGCCTTTCATCGGTAAGAAAGAAGCTAGTGCAGTCTACGGCTCGAGGGGCCAAAGCAGACCTGAACATCGTTAAGCAGTAAATGCGATAGTGATATCAATACCCACAGTTGCTTCACAATGCAACAATCAACAAAGGGGGGAAAGACCGCAGAGGCAGTTCACTCGGCTCAATATGACCTTGTCTCAAATTCTACCACAATTATTGAAGACCAATCTGGTAACTCTGAAGGAAGCCCCAAAGAACCCCAACGCCACTTCTCCTCATTATAACCCGAATGCCCGCTGCGCCTATCACTCTGAAAGTCCAGGTCATGATACAAACTATTGTTGGGCCTTGAAAAACAAAGTGCAAGACTTGATCGAAGCCAAAGAGATTGAGTTTGACGCCCCGGAGAAGCCCAACGTCATAACTGCTCCCATGCCCAAACATGGTCATGGAGTAAATGCTATAGACGAGGATTTATTTGTGACCTCTGTGGAAGAAATGTATACTCCTTTGATGACAGTTAAGAAGAATTTGTTGTTGGCCGGTTTATTTTCAGGTTATGGTGAAGGTTGCCACATGTGTTCAATTCTGCTTGCTGGTTGCCACTTATTGAAATCAGGTGTTCAGCGCCTAATGGATAATAAAGAGATCATGTTCGAAAAGACTATGATTTCGTTGGTTCCAATTCAAGATGTTGTCATCATAACCATTTCCGCCAATCCTTCCAAGGTTTCCTCGAGAAAACATGTTAGGATTACACTTGTCTCAATAATTTCTTCGTTAATAATTATTGTCCCTGGTCCTATCCCATACACTTCGGATAAGGCTGTCCTTTGGCACTACGGTGCTGATGTGTATTACCATGGAGTTAAACAAGACTTAAAGAGTGAGGAAGCTGATGTTGATGTCAGCAATATTGTCGGGGCTAGCAAGGTCACCAGAAGCGGAAGACTCTTTTCTTACGAGATTTCCCCTCTGACTGTCCACAAACCTGTTGTCATTCCATCTACTAGTACATCAACTACTATCCCAGTTCATATTCCAGTCATCACCCCTGTCACTGAGCCATCTGGAACTCGGGGCAAAGAAATCACAAGTGAGCCTTCCCGGACGGAGGCGCCAAAGAAGATCATTGTAGAAACCTCGAAACAATAGATAGAAGAAATTTTGAAGATTATCAAGAAGAGCGACTACAACGTAGTCGAGCAACTGGGACAGACCCCGTCAAAGATCTCCATGTTATCCTTGTTGTTGTATTCTGAAGCCCATGCAAAGGCTCTAATTGCATTCCTCAAGACTGCCCATGTGCCGCAGGAAACTTCAGCCGATCAGTTCAAAGATTGTGTGGCTAGCCTAATTGCCAACAATGGGTTAGTATTTTCAGATGCGAATCTGACTGCTAAGGGGAGAAATCATAATGATGCTCTACACGTCTCGATCGAGTGCAGGGGCACTACTATGGCCCATGTACTGGTGGATACTGCATCCTCATTGAATGTTCTGCCAAAGAAAGCGTTATACCGTCTGGACTGTGAAGGTTTGATTCTAAAGCCGAGCAATATTGTGGTCAGGGCTTTCGACGGGTCAAAGAGAATGGTGCACGGGGAGGTGGACATCCCTGTTAAAGTTGGCTCTCAGACTTTTGCATCCACTTTCTATGTGATGGATATCAGACCATCATATTCTTGCTTGCTGGGTCGTCCTTGGATTCATAAGGTCGGGGCAGTGACTTAAACGCTCCATCAAATGCTGAAATATCCGATAAATGGGAAGATTGTCACGGTAAAAGGTGAGGAGGAGTATATGGTGAGTTATCTCAATTCTTTCCGCTACGTGGAGATGGACGGGGAATTCATCGAAACCCCTTGTCAGAACTTTGAAGAGGTCCCTCAGACCTTGGTGTCAACTGAAGTTACTACCGACAAACCTCTAATGAAGATGGCTTCTCTCAAGGATGCCAGGGTTGTAATCGAAGAAGGTGGGTGTACCAATTAGGGCCAGCTCCCTGATTTCACGCACAAAACTGACAAATTTGGTTTGGGATTTACTACAGGGGCTCAAAGGGCTGTTAGGCGCGTGCGGATTGGAAGACCTCCTCTGCACATCAGCAATCAGGGAGTTAATGCGATTAAAGATGGTAAAGAAGGTTCATATATCGACAGCTGGATCTACCCAACAACTAATGGTGGATTGAACAACTGGACGGCGAAGGACTTCATACCTGTTTATTTTATTCCATAGTAATTGACTTTTGTTTTGAAAGTTGTAATAGACAGTTTGAAACTTTATGGCCTGGTGCCTTGCCCGAGGCATCCATATCCACTTTGGATCCCATTGATAATAACTCTGCTACTGCCAGTTATGCCTTCGAAAATCCGATCAACCAAGCCAAGGACGAAGGTGAGGATGATTATGAGGTGCCTGGAGAACTTGCTAGACTGTTATTACAGGAAGAAAGGGCCATACAGCCTCATGAGGAGCCTGTTGAGTCAGTAAATTTGGGTACAGAGGAAGACAGGAAAGAGGTTAAGATAGGTGCAAATTTGGAGCCTAGTGTCAAGCAACGGTTGATACAAATGCTACACGACTATGTTGAGATCTTTGTTTGGTCTTATGAAGATATGCCTAGGTTGGACACCGATATTATTGTTCATCGCTTGCCAACTAAAGAAGACTGCCCTCCGGTAAAACAGAAGGTCCTCCGTATGCGCCCTGAGATGTCTGAGAAGATCAAAGTTGAAGTCATGAAACAGTTCGACACAGGATTTTTAGATGTCACTTCTTATCCGCAGTGGGTTGCCAACGTTGTTCCGGTGCCTAAGAAGGATGGTAAGGTAAGGATGTGTGTGGACTATAGAGATTTGAACAGGGCAAGCCCCAAGGATGACTTCCCACTTCCTCACATCGATGTTCTGGTTGACAACACCGCGCATCATAAGATCTTCTCCTTCATGGATGGTTTTTCTGCCTATAACCAGATCAAGATGGCTCCTGAAGACATGGAGAAGATAACCTTCGTTACACAGTGGGGCACCTTTCGCTACAAGGTCATGCCTTTCGGGTTGAAGAATGTCAGGGCAACTTATCAGGCCACCATGGTTGCTTTGTTACATGACATGATTCACCATGAGATTGAGGTTTATGTTGAAGACATGATAGCAAGGTCCCAGACTGAGGAAGAACACCTTGATCATCTCCAGAAACTGTTCGACAGGTTGAAGACGTGCAAGATGAGGTTAAACCCGGACAAGTGGACCTTTGGGGTAAGGTCTGGTAAGTTGTGGGGTTTCATCGTTAGTGATAAAGGTATTCAGGTGGATCCTGCAAAGGTAAAAGCTATACAAGAGATGTCGGCTCCCCGCACAGAAAAGGAAGTTATAGGCTTTTTGGGACGTCTGAATTAAATCGCCTGGTTCATTTTACACCTGACCGCTACTTGTGAGCCAATCTTCAAGCTGCTGAAGAAAGATCAAGTGGTAAAATGGAATGATGAATGTCAGACCGCTTTCGAAAGAATCAAGGAATACCTCCAAGAGCCACCAATTTTGATTCCTCCAGTTGAAAGAAGACCTTTGATCTTATACTTGACAGTACTGGATAGTTCAATGGGGTGTGTGCTGGGGCAGCATGACGAGTCTGGCCGAAAAGAGCACGTTATTTACTACCTTAGCAAAAAGTTTACTGACTGTGAGACCCGATACTCATTGCTTGAGAAAACTTGTTGCGCTTTGGCATGGGCTGCTCGCCGGTTAAGACAGTATATGCTGACTCACACCACTTTGTTGATATCAAAAATGGATCCAATTGAGTATATCTTCGAGAAACCTTCTCTCTCCGGAAGGATAGCGAGATGGCAGATGATCCTAACCGAGTATGACATCCAACACACAAACCGAAAAGCAATCAAGGGGAGTGTATTGGCGGATCATTTGGCACATCAGGCCGTGGATGACTACCAATCCATGAATTTCGAGTTCCCGGATGAGAACATCATGTTCGTGACCGACGGTGAAGAGCCTGGACCGGATGAAGGACCTGAGGAAGGATCCCGATGGTCTATGTATTTTATGGAACATCAAACGCATTGGGTAATGGTATTGGCACTGTAATTATATCTACTGAGGGCTTCGAGCTGCTATTGACCTGAGGATTAAGTTCTTGAGTGTATTCGGAGATTCTGCTTTAGTGATCAGTCAGATTAAAAGTGAGTGGGATACGAAGCACCCAAATGTTATTCCTTACAAAGAGTATGTACTGACATTGCTCCCACACTTTGAGGAGATAACCTTTGAACATTTCCCAAGAGAGGAGAATCAATTGGCGGACGCGCTAGCTACCATGTCTTATATGTTCAAATTCAGGTGGGACAATGAAGCTCCCCAGATTACCATCGAGAGGTTGGACGAACCCGCACATTGTTGTGACATTGAGACCGAAGAAGTGGAAGATAAACCCTGGTTTCATGAGGTAAAGAGGTATCTTGAGGCTCAAGAATACCCCGACGGTGAATCTGTTAATGATAAGAAGTTCTTGAGAAGGTTCGCTGCGAAGTTCTTCATTAGCAATGGGATCCTTTATAAGCGTAACCATGATTCAACGTTACTGCAATGTATGGACAAAAGTGAGGCAGAAAGGATCATGGCAGAGTTACATGAAGGTACCTTCAGAACTCATTCCAGAGGACATACCATGGCAAAGAAAATCCTACGGGAAGGATATTATTGGTCCACTATGGAAGCTGATTGTTATCAGCATTCTCGGACCTGTCATAAGTGCCAAGTCTATGCTGATAAGGTGCATGTACCTCTAGTTCCTCTGAATGTTTTGACAGCTCCTTGGCCTTTTGCAATGTGGGGCATCGATATGATAGGTGAGATCAGACCTACTGCGTCTAATGGGAATCGTTTCATTTTGGTGGCTATTGATTATTTCACAAAGTGGGTTGAGGCAGCTTCCTTTGCTACAGTAACCAAGAACGTCGTGGCGCGGTTTATCCGACACAATCTGATCTGTCGATATGGTGTGCCAGAGAGAATTATTACGGACAATGGTACAAATCTCAGCAATACGATGATCACTGAGCTCTGCAAACAGTTCAAGATACAGCATCACAACTCTTCTCCCTACCGGCCGAAGATAAATGGGGCCGTTGAAGAAGCTAATAAGAACATCAAGAAGATTGTGCAGAAGATGACGGTGACATATAAAGACTGGCACGAGATGTTACCATTCGCTCTTCATGGGTACCTTACCTCAGCACGAACATCAACATGGGCAACACCCTACTCTCTGGTATATGGCATGGAGGCAGTCCTACCCATCGAAGTCCAGATACCATCTCTCAGGATTATGAAGGATGCGGGTTTGAACAAAGACGACTGGATCCAAACCTGGCTTGATCATCTGAATTTAATCGATGAAAAGAGACTTACTGCTATTTGTCATGGTCAGACATATCAAAAGCGAATGATCAAGGCTTTTAACAAGAAATTCAGGCGTCAAGAATATCAAGTCGGGGATTTGGTGATCAAACGCATCATAATGTCGCAAGGTGATCCCATGGGCAAATGGACCCCCACATACGAAGGGCCATTTGAGGTTAAGAACATTTTCTCGGGAGGAGCTATGATTCTAACCACCTTGGATGGTGACGACCTTCCTCACCCCGTCAATGCAGACATAGTGAAAAGATACTACGCAAAATCAAAGACCCGCTAGGTTGACTGGCCTATGCAAAAATAAGGGCTTCCCGGCGAACCAATAGGGTTCGGGCAAAAGTAAAGGATGAAAATGAAAATTTGTACACCCGGCAAGTCTAAAACCTGAAAAGGCGGCTTGGGCAAAAAAGGGTATCCCGGTGGACTGAAAACCTGAAAGGGAGGTCCAGGCAAAAATTAGGGATTGAAGCGTAACACTATGTCTCATTGGATCATCTTGCGACCAGACTTCGGTATCGATTATCAAGCTCGGACGGCGCCAATCAATCTGATCCACCTTCGACCAAGTAGCAAACTGATGAGACGCTTGAAGATATAAAGGCAATAGCAGAGTTGGAACCCAGTGGGATTGTTTCACATAGCTGTTTTTCTTTCTTTTACATAGATTGTATAATTTCGGTTCCCTCGGTGGCGTTCTCTTACTAGGACGTCAGCCTCTTTGTACAAAACACCTGTTACAGGCCAATTTCAAAAATCAATACAATTCATTTTCACAAGAAATTTCAACTTGTTTTTTCTTTTTTCTGTTTTGTTTTGCAAGAACGTCCAATGGTTCAGTTTTGATATATGCACTTGAAAATAATTGCTGCTCATAAATATTTACATAAGAAACAAAAGGCAATTACTCGTAATTCCAAGAACGGGGGAAAACAAGAAGTGTCCAAACCTTACAGTTGCTCTACCCACCGGGTACAGGGATAGATCCAGCTTGAGAATATGACTAATGGTACATACACTCCCCGCAGAGTAAGAAATATCCAAAGACAGTTATGTTAGCTCTCCCCAGCCGAGGTTCATAATCGCGAATGAGTCGGCAAAATTCTCCCCAAGCAAAGTTTATCTATCACCAGCAATAGAAGTTCACCACCAACTGAGTTTATTCCTCCAAATCAGCAGATCGTCCAGCAGAGTATCTCTCTTCCCCATAAAGTCATTCTCCCACAGGGTTATTCTCAAACAGAGTCTCTCCCGGCGGAATGTTCTTGAGCAGAACGGACCAAGTCTCCAAATAATCATCTTCGGTCACTATCCCCAGCGAGAACAAAGAACTCAACTCCTTATACTCTCCAACAGCGGTCCATGATTTATTCTCCCCAGCCGGAGAATATCACAAGAACATTGCATATCCATACATCGTGGCATGCGCATATGCATCATACAACACAATCTCATTTATTTTGAGAACATCACTACTCAATACATTTCATACATCATGACATTACATACGACTAACTCTTTACCTTTCAGGGAAAGATGCAATAAAGTTCTGACAAGTTTTCTCTAGTTCAGTCAAACCAACACTAAGGTTTCTATTCTGGTTGAAGACATTTTAAGACTTTCGTCTGGGTCAGCCGAAGCGCCGTTAAGATTCCCCTGATTTCTATGCCAGTCAAAGTTAATCCGAGACCTCTCCCGGGATCAGTCAAATCGACACTAAGATTTCTCTCCCAGTTGAAGTTCCCACAAGATTCCCCTGGTTCAGTCAAATCGATACTAAGATTTCTATTCCAGTTCAAGCTTTGAAGCCCAGAAATCGACCGGAAAATAGCTTAACCCTCAGCAAGTAATTGTGAAGCCTGGAAATCAACCAGATAGCAGTACAAGATACCATGAAGCCTGGAATCAACCAGATAGTGGTATGAGACACCATGAAACATGGCGTACGACCAGATAATGGTATAAGACGCTGTGAAGACTGGAGCACGACCAGATAGCGGCAAAGGACATTGAAATCTGGAAATCGACCAGATAACAGTATAAGGTACTGCGAAGCTTGGAATTCGACCAAATAGCAGTTTACCCGGCCAATTACTATGAAGCCCGGAAATCGGCCGGATATTAGTATGCCTTAAATTCAAGTTGAAACCCGGATGTGACCGGATAACCACTTAATTCCTTTTGAAGCCAGGAGCACGACCGGATAAGAATTGAGAAATTGCAAAGCCTGGAGCCCGACCAGATAGAAATTCTTTTTCACCTCCTCGACTAAGAGATGATTCCCCAATAGAGTAATGGACAACTGAAGCTTCTAAAATTCTATTTCTCCCAAGACAAAGACCAGCGTGTCCCAACAAAATCCTCCTCAACAATAAGTATACAGGTTCTCGCAAAGGAATCTCTTATGTGATCAACATTTATTCGGATGGCATCTTTAAGCCCATATTTCGTCATTGACTTCCAAATGGCATCTATAAGCCTATTCCCGATATCGTAAAGACCAGTACCACTTCATGCGAGTGCAAATTTTTGGGCACTCTAGTGTTCAATCATCTTCCACCTTCAGATCACGAAAGGCAGACAAGCCAATCTACATCCTCAGGTTTAAGAAGATTGAACAGGGGCAGTTGTTGTACCCTAAAATTTTCCCTCCCATATTTCTTAATACATGTCAAGTAAGGTCTTCAAATTGCTCAAGAAAGTCCAAGAGTTGACCAGACAAACCCTCTCCTAAGACAGTCTACCCCAAATTAGGATTTCATTTTGCATCAAGATGTTTGATTCCAAAGGATCCCAAATGCTCACCATTGTCCTAATATGTTCTCAAGATCATCCATGTCAAGTTTCAAGCCTTGCAGAGAAAATTTGCTCAGTCAATTGCTCAAAGGCCTGAAAATTGATTGTGCTAGGGCAAAAGTCAATTGTGGCCCACATACAGTCAAACTTCAAGATTTTTGGTAAACATCCTCATTTTGAAGTATTATTCATAATTTGATCAAGGTTTGATCATGATTCCTCAAGGATTTCTCACAATTCACCAAAACCCAAAAGTTGCTAAATTAGGGTTTTGCAGGAAAAGTCAACTCAAATTTGACCAAGCATAACTTTCTCATACTTTATCAAAAATGACCCATCCAGATCTCATTTTGAAGAGGATGTGATTCCCTACAATTCATCTTCATCTCCCAAGTTCAAAATATGCACTCACAAGAAGATATGAATTTGGACATTATAGGTCACTTTGAAAAGTCAACAAAAACACCTTTTAGGTCAAAGCTTCATACATGAACATGGAAGACTCAATTGAGATGAGGCAAAAAGGGTTGCTTAGAGGACATCTTAAGCTTTCTAAAAAGTCCAAGAACACCTCTCTAGGGTCAAAATTGAGAGAGTTATGCATTGGCCAAGTTGACCCTTTTTGCAAAATTACCAAAAGTCAAATGTGTCCAAAATTGCATTTTTTGCTAAATGGGCCCAACTTTTTATGCCTGCACTGAGTTTGTAATGTGACCCACGACCCATAAGCCCTTCTACTTGTCATTCTTTTATTTTTGTTATTTATTTTGATTTTATTTCATTTAAATCAAATAAAATCAATATAAAATAGTGAAAATATCAAAAATCATTAAAACCTTGAGATTTTGTGCATGATTAGGTCCATTATACAGCTGGAGACAAGATCAAATCGTGCAAGGTTCCATATGGACAGAAAAATATTGAATTTTCTTGTTTTGGAAAGATTTGGTACAAGGATTAAATCATGGATCAATCTTCATAATTGGAAAAGATTTGATGCAAACTGTAACCTTAATGCACTCTACTATACATAAGGAACAAAAGCAGACCAAAAGAAGGAAGCTAGAGGCGTGCAAAGGCAGAGAACAAATTGCAAAAATTCAAGAAAAAAGTGCAAACCAAATTCCAAGTTTCAGGCAATCTCAAACCGTTCTAACCATACCAATCATTTGTTGGACATCCCAGGATCGTGTTTCAATCGCTAGCAAGCCTCCCCACGCTCAGAATCACTATGTAAGGATCACATAGTTTTCCTCTTTTCTTGAATTTAGATATATTGATTCTGGCATATTTAGCATGATTGATTGGCATATTTATAATCCTTGAGATGTTTGCAAGCTAATGATTATGTCCAATTGCGTTTTTACTGTCTGAACATGAAAGTGCCATGGCTAGGGTTTTTTCTTCGTTTTTAGGGATTTCTTATACAGGAGAAATTGGACAATGATAATGGTACCATGATGCTCGTGGGCTTGAAACGAGTTGATTGGTACCATTGGTTTTCATTTATCATGCGTGTACAAGGTTTTGGAAATGCACAGGGGTTATACCTATAGTGAACGTCCGTAGGTAAAAGCTTTGATTTTTAAAATGATAGGCCAGTGAAGGAGACGATGGAGTGGCAGCATGTGACTCGTCCGTTTGAATTTCGCGCATTTTGAAATCAGATCTTTTACTTTTCTCATATTATATTATATTATATTATTGTTATAACTACAACTAATCATCCTGGCTCAGTTGGCAGCGTGGCATGGGATTTGAGTATAAGGACTTGGGTTCGATCCCCACGTCCCAACATTTGCTTCATATTATTTTTCTTTACATTATCAGATGCGCTAGTATCCCATGTGTCCACCATGCATCATCAGCATCCAACCATCAGATCATCAACAAGCCAGATCCAAGGCTTCTCCCTTGAAGGTCCATCATGTGCCTCCAGTCAATGAGTGCACTGGATCCAACAAAGTCAAATAGGCTTTTGTCCACTTGGGCCTAGGAAACCATATTTTCACCCCCCAGTGTGCTATTTACCACAGACCCATCTCTTCACTTTTTTATTTTCTTTGTTTTTTTAATTCTTTTGATTATTTTGATTAATTAACAAAATTAATTTCTTTTTCACAAAATCATAAAATCAAGATTTTTCACAAAAAATTAGAATTAGATTTTAATTTTATCAAAAATTAATTTTGTTAATATAATTTAGTTTGATTTAATTTAGGGAAATTCTAACTTTTCTTTTAATTAAAACAAATTAGAAAAATTAGGGTTCAACTATTGATTTAATTTTTATTTCCTTCTCAAAAAATATAAAATACAAAAATAGGTTAATTTAATTATTTTTCTTAAATTAAAATTAATTAGCAATTAGGTTTTGTTTTTTTATTATTATTCAAATGAGCTTTATTTTCTCAAATAACACAAAAATGACAAAAAAATTATTTTTCCTTTAAATTGCAATTAGGCTTAGTTGGGGTCAAAACCCTAATTATCTTGTATTCGATTCATCGCGCGTGTTTATTGTTTTTTTTTGCAATATTGATGTAACTGTCCACGTTATGTAATAGTTTAATCTAGGATTTTCTTTTATCGTCTTTTACGGTTTTTTTGGCTATGTAATTGATCCCTACCCCGAAGCCTTGTAATAGCGTAGGTTTTGTTTCCTCGCATTTTAATTCTCGCAAATATTAACTGTTTAGATGTATGTTAATAGGATTGTATGACAAGATTGTATGACAATTTAAAACGGCTAGAAAACCCTAATGTGCAAAGATAATAACTGAAATCAAATCACTCGCACACGTGCACTCCTAGGGTATACTCTCACTTCGGTTGCCTTCGGTAAACGATCATTAAGTATAGGGTGTCTTAGTGGTTGCCCTCCTGTCTAACAAAGATCAAAAGTCCCATTCGGAAATGTTACCTCGGAAATGTCACCTCGGAAATGTTGCCTCAAATATGATCTTAAGACTTATGGGTTATTACTAAGGTGTCCTAACATTGCTTTAGTGATCGTGCGTCCCTTTCGAATTGGCCCTTACAACTCCAACGATGGTGCTACCTATTTCTCAATAGTAGGATAGCGCTGTCTAAAGGAAACGAGAATAGAAAAAAATCCTTTTTCGAGTAGGTAGATGCTAGTAGGTACTTGCTCAAGTAAAAACTTTTCCCACAAACACCTTTCAAAATAATTTTTAAAACAAACTTCGTCACACTCTTGAGGACTGATACAAGGGTTATCACGAAGCAAAATGTTTTCAAAGCAAGCACATACACAAGCAATGTTAAAAGATGAGCAAGTACCTAAGAGCCCATGGAAAACCATGGATAGAAAGGGTGCTAACACCTTCCCTTTCTATAATGTACCCCTCGTACTCAGAATATATCGAAAAATGATTTTTCTGTGCTTTTTTCCTTTCCGGTTGGATGAAATAAAAGTCGGTGGCGACTCTTGCTTACCGCAACATTTTGCGAATAAAAAACGCAAAACGCAAACCAGCATTTTTAAAAACAGTCGGTTCTGCCACCGTATCATACAACGCACATGATTTATTTTATTATTATTAATTCAAGGAACTCAAAGATTTTATAGACAATTTGCAAATATTAAAGTACTAACATATTTTGTAATACTGAAAATCTCATTATAATAATCTTCAAAATGGATTACAACTTTTCAGTATAAGTTTCAACAATCCCAAGTACAAAAGAAGATAGAATCTAAAAATCCTAAGAAAGCAAAGCTGATGAAGATCACTCCACACGCTGATTCTTTCCTGTAAGTCTTGCAATCTGAGCCTTCAGCTGCTTGTTCTCTTCTGCATACCTGTCGGTAACCATTTTCCAATCACCAGAGTCGGGAAGTGAATGACCAATCCCTAACTGAGTGCTAGATGAAAATAAATCCTCTTCCTTCTCCATCATCTCTATAACATGACTCCCAGGAATCTCAATTAGGTCATCCTTCTCCTTCAAGTCTTCCTGGTAAGATATCTCTAAAGTATGACACTTATTCTTCCAAGCCTTCTTCTCCTGCTGCATCCTGACTAGGGCAAGCCGAAGCTCTTCCACATCATCTAAAAGGGGAAGAGTGGTCTTCACAAACATATCAGGCATAGGTGCTTCATGGGAATGTGACATCTTCAATTGAATTGCCCTTGCTTGTACCCACTGAAGATAAGGCTCCAAATAAACAACCCCTCTAGGTCCCAAGTCCTTTCTACTCTTCCTGTGAATATGACACTGTTGTACCCCAAAATTTTCCCTCCCATATTCTTCAAGATGGCTCAAGGGTTGGACAGTCAAACCACCTCCTAAGACAGCTGAAATTAGCATTTTGGTTCTTTCAAGGAATTTGCGGTTTTCAATGGTTCAATCAAGTCTCATGGGCTTATATACATCCTCAAGCACCTACATGCCAAGTTGCAAGGCTCACAATGCTAATTTGCACAGTCAAAAGCCTCATTTGATTCACAGTCAACTGCAAGGGCAAAATGGTCATTTTGTAGTCAAAAGTCAGAATTTTTGGTCAACATCTTATTTTGAGTTCACAATCATCATTTTATCAAGCTTTGATCATGATTCCACAAGAATAGCTCAAAAACCATCAAGATGCAAAAGTTACTATTTTTGGACAGCAGAAGAGTCAACTGTATCTTGACCAGAGCATAACTTTTTCATGGTTTGTCAGAAAAATCCCATCCAATGCTCATTTTGAAGGGGATGCAATTGCCTACAATCCATCTTCACACTCCAAGTTCAATAAATGCTCTCACAAAAAGTTATCAATTTTTACATTATAGGTCAAATTCAAAAGTCAACAAAAGTACACTTTAAGTCAAAGGCCATAACTTGAGATTGGTAAATTCAAATGACATGGGACCAAAGGCATTGGTTAGAGGACTTCAATATCTTTCCAAAATGTCCAAGAACATGGTCATATGATCAAAATTGAGCAAGTTGTGCATTGGAGAAGTTGGGAAATTTTCATGAATTTGCAAAAGTCAACTTTGCTCAAAACACCTCATTTTTGCTAATGGGCCTCAAATCTCTTCTTGAAACTTCACCCATGACCTATGCACGACCCATCAAGCTTAATTGAATTTATTTTCTTGTTTTTATTGATTAATTGGATTTTTAATTAATATTAATTCATTTAATTAATTTAAATTGTAGGAAAATAGAAGATTTGATTTTTTCAATCAACTTGTGAAGCAAATCTGATCAAAACATGCTGGCAATTTCGTGCACAAGTCAAAGATATCAAAAAATCAAAAATTGGCAACTTTGTTCAATCATGAAAAATCAAAAATATTTGATTTCCAATCAAAGATCTAAACATTAATGCAATGGATATTGGCCCAAGCTTTTGACCTAATTCAGTTGTCTTATATACAAGCAAGCAAACCCTGATCAAAGAGACGTGAAAAAGCTGCAGAAAAAACCATAGCTAATTCAAGAAATTTCCAAGAAAATTGAAAACTGATTTTGGCATTCTAGGTTGATTCAAGGGTTTTTGATCATTCAAACACATTGTAGGAGGTTTCAGGAACGTGTTGCAATCAAATTCCAGTACCAAAGCTCAAGGAATCGTTCATTACAGTTTCACGGTTTGCCTTCTTTATTCAAGATCATATTTCGTAATTCATGCATATTTAACATGTTCTTGTGATTGATTTGTGTTGCTAGGGACCATACAAAGCTAATGGCATGGTTTAATTAGACTATAACACCCTGAATTAAAAGATGCCATGAACGATTTTTTAGGGTTCTTGAGTTTTCAATTGGGGCTTTTTGAACCAAGGAAAATTAGGACTAATAAGACATATGACTGAACTCGTGTGGGCCAGACGAACATGATTCACCCCTTGCGAAACATTTATATTTGCTGGATTGCTAATCGCTATTTTTCCTTGCAGTATATAGTGGGGGTTAAAAACCCCCGCTATCTGATTCTATTTCATATAGGTCCAAGGTTGAATACGAGGGCGTGTTGTCACCTGATTGGCCAATTTTAAATCTTAGCGCGTTTTTCATAATTTCAGCATATTATTTGGTTTTTACATATTATGTTTATTTGTTCTTATCATAATGAAAAAACGCGCTAGTTGGGTTGGCAAGCGGGTGGATTGAAAGGCTATTGGGACCTGGGTTCGAATCCCAGGTCCCCCAAACGTTTATTTGATTTTTTCCTTCAGGCGTTCTTGTACAGCTTGCAAAGAGAAGACCACCATATGCTTCAAAGCTCAGCATGCCATGTCTCTCCAAACTCAGATCCAATGGCCATGAATGGGAGATCACCATACTCCCCAGTCAACAGGCGTGTGGGTAATCAGAAAAGTCAAACAAGGCTGGAGTGATTAATGGGCCAAGGATTTCCAAACACACCTCCTAATTGGGCCAACACCCCCTGGGTTATTTTCTTTTATTTTCTTCTTTTATATTTTTCACTTAATTACTATTAATTATTATTATTATTACTTAATTAACCCAATTAATTTTTTTCATAATAAAATCAGACAACAAAAATAATATAATATTTTTTATTATTATTTATTAAAATTAATTCCACCCTTAATTAGTTATTTTGTAAATAAATATTAACATTAATTAATTTAGTTTTAATTAGGTTAAATTTAATATATTTTTTTGCAATAATTTAAAATTAATGTAGAATTAGGGTTTCTTGACAATTTTGACCATCTTTTATTTTTATTTCCTTAAAACATAAAAACTCAAAAATTTCTTTTTTATTAATTAATTAGTTTAATTTAATTTAATGCAAAATAGCAAAACTTCCTTCTTTCTCAAAAAGGGTCAAAACCCTAAGGACTTCTCCGATCCAATTTTTCTCGCGCGTATGATTATTCTTGATTATTTTTATTCCAATTATGTAATTGCTCCGAGGATGTAATAGCTTTAATTAGGACTTTTTACCGCTTTCATTTATTTTCCGCAATTTACTTTTCAAAGGGTTGTTTTTGGCGATGTAAATACCCGACACCTTGTAATAGCTTAGTTTTATTTCCCGCAACTATTAACTGCTAGATGTATGCTAACTAGGCTATGCATGACAAGACTTATCCTCAAAATAAAATCAATCGTAGCTCACCATAACATATATAAAGATAACTTAACTGAATCCTGACACACTCGCACATGCCACTCCTAGGGTACGCCTCACTTGGTTGCCTCGACGTGGTCATTTAGTATATGGTGTTTTAGAGGTCGCCCTCTTGTCTAAAGATCAAGGTTGCCTCGAAACGGTTGCCTCGATAAAAAAACGATCTAAGACGTTAGGGTTACCGCTAAGGCGTCCTACCATTGCTTTGGTGACCACATGTCCCTATAATCGAATTGACCCGAAAACTCCAACGACGGTGCTACCTACTTCTCAATAGTGGGATAGTACTGTCTAAAGGACATTTACACAACTTAATTTCTTTTGAGTAGGTAGAGGTTCTTAGATACTTGCTCTTTCAAAACAAAAATACTTTTCGCACCTACACTTTTCTGACAAAAGATTTCAAACAACACTTCATACACTCTTGAGGACATATACAAGAGTTAAATCGAAGTTTTCAAACAAAACTCTTTTCAAAACCCACGAACACAAGAAAAGCAAAACATTTTGAAAACATAGTGAGCAAGTACCTAAGAGCCCGTGGATAACCACAGATAGAAAGGGTGCTAACACCTTCCCTTTCTATAATCTACCTCCCGAACCCGAGAAACATCTCGAAAAGGAATTTTGCTGTGCTTTTGTCCTTTCCTTGTTGGAGAAAATAAAAGACGGTGGCGACTCTTGCTTACCGCGACATTTTGCTAAACACAAACGCGAACCAGCATTCTAAAACAGTCAGTTCTATTTCCACCGATCACAGAACTGGCGACTCTGCTGGGGACATTCTATAAGTCAGGTGTACCTTAGGATTAGATCACTATGTTTTCAATTGTAGGCCTTGAATGCTTTAATATTGTGGGCTTGTATCGGAGTTTTATAGATCCTAACTCGGATCTGGGGATACCCTTTAGAAGTAGCAACAAACTGTGAGGGAACTGTGCGGGGTATACCGACATGGTTGAAGTAGTAGCTACGTTGATGTGGCACTTTGGTGAGTACCGGTAACCCTTGAGTCAAGTCAAGGAGAGTACAGGGCCTCCGTGTGGTGTCGTGAAGCATCAACTGACCTTAGAACCTTACTTGACCATCTTGGCCTTTTTAGGGGTAGTGAGATGACCGACTTTGGTGCAGTCCGAAGTTGGTAGATACTCGATACTACACTCATTGAGGGTTGTTTTCTTGGAATATTTTGGTTGCCAGTTAAGTGGCTAAATCAAAACAATGAACATAGAAAACAATCCAATGATATTGAGCTCCTTAGAACCCTGTTACTATTTATAGAACAGGTTTTGAGCCAACTAACTTCAAGAGGGTAATACCTAAACTCCATGCTAGCCTAAAATCTAAGGGCTCTTTGTGTGACTTGTGTGCTTTCAAACTTGAACTACTTGCACATTCTTGTTATCTGACAACACGAGTTCCTTGCAGGTTTTGTTTACAGTCCTTATTCATTATAGGACTTACTTACATCACCTCACACTTTGCCTCACATGCATAACATACACATCATAACATCATACCATAGCATTTCCTTAACCATTTCAAGGATCTCAAGGGTTTGTGATGCAGGTCATGATGAACCAACTGTCTAGCAAGGGGCAAAGGGGAGTTATTTTCCTCTAGCCAAGGTTGTTTGGAGATCAAAACACGATAACTTGAGTTAGGGGCTATGACCCACTCGATATGGTGAGCTTGACTCTTGAAGAAGGACTCTCAGCAACATGAAGCTCCTTCAATCAAGCTACAAAATTCAAATTCTAACAAGTCTCCTTGTTTACCCCACGAGATCCTTGAAAACATTGCATACATATGTCATACATATCATTGCATTACAGGTACCCTTTTACAGGTCACTTATCTTCTTCGCTGTTTATTTCAGCAATCATCATGTCTACTGAACCTTCCACTGAACAAGCTATCAAGGCCCTCCAGGCCCAGAATGCCCAGTTCCAAGAGTTGGTTATGAGCCTAGCCCGGGGTCAACAGGATTTGAAGACTTTGATTCTGAGAGAGAAGAAGAAGAAGAAGAAGAGGACCGTCCTGTTCAACACTGGATGCAGATTTGGGAATGGACTGTAGAATGAGGTTGATCTGACTACCTCATTTGTAGGGAAAGATAGCACCCAAGAGAGAAGGGTTCCTAGTCCTGTGGTCTCCGACAACGAGACGGATTATGATGAAGAACAGTACCCTCCTGCTAAGGATAAGTACAAACAGTTGGAGGACCGCTTGAGCGCCATGGAGATACAGAATGTGCCCGGGTTGGACTTTGGAGACCTAGGCTTATCCTCTGGGGTGGTGATTCCCCATAAGTTCAAGGCACCTGCCTTTGCCAAATACGAAGGAAATTCCTGCCCAAAGTTGCACCTTCGGTCATATGTAAGGAAGATCCAACCTTACACAACTGACAAGAATTTGTGGATCCATTTCTTCCAGGACAGTCTTTCAGGGACTCGGCTCGAATGGTTCTATCAGCTGGATGGAGCCAGTATCCGCAACTGGGAAGACTTGGCTACTGCGTTCTATAAGCAGTATCAATATAATTCCGACCTCACTCCTACGCGTACCCAACTCCAGGGTATGTCACTAGGGACGGGTGAAGGATTTAAGGAATATGCCCAAAAATGGAGAGACCTTGCCGGAAGGGTGCAGCCACCTTTAACTGATCGTGAACTTGTTAATATGTTTATGGGGACCCTGTCTGGTCCATTCTTTAACCATCTGATTGGAAACTCTTCAGCCGGGTTTACAGACCTTATCTTGACTGGCGAGAGGATTGAAGCCGGCATCAAAAGTGGGAAGATTCAAGAAGCTACATCTTCCGATACTCAGAAAAAGCCCTACAATGGAAAAAAAGAGTCCAATGTTGTGGATGGTAAAAAGAGTCGTCATGATCAACATGTAGGGGAAACCCATATCTCCGATCCCACGCCCGTTCGACAAAAACAGAGCATTAGGCGTAGGGTGAGATATCAAGAAAGGCAGTATACTGACATCAACATGCCTTTGTCTCAAGCGTTACAACAATTGCTGAAGGTGAAACTGATCACGCTAAAGGATCCTCCTCAAAATCCTGATACTTCCTCTTCCAAGTATAACCCAAGTGTGAGATGTGCCTACCATTCTGAAAGTCCTGGACATGACACCGACGACTGTTGGAGTTTGAAGAACAAGATCCAAGACTTGATTGATGCCAAGGAGATCAAGTTTGATCACTGATCCTACACCAAATCATTGAGAATGTCTTTTGTTCATTTGAATTTTCAAGTTGTAATATCTTTTGTTATTCAAACATTTATTCATGTCAAACGTTGTTACTTTATCAATGCATTGCATATGTCTGTTTTGAATCAATCCATTCGTATTCATTATAATTGCTTTCATTTTTTGTGATGTTCAACTCTCGATTAAAAAATTCTAAACCTTTTGAGGGAGGATGACGAAAACGATACCACAATCTTTACAGTATGCTTTTGAACAGACCCCGTTGATGAGGTACAGGCATTGTTTCAAATCCTAAACAGTGGAGTTATAAGGAAGATAATCCCTAGTCAACCCATTTGAGCCAAAGAAGTTGGAGTTTTTCTTTTCAAAAATTAAAACCCTTAATTAAAACCTGGGGCAGGGTAGTTCTCTCAGTTGATCCAAGTGCACAATGAATGGCATCAAAGGAGTCCTTCTAAAACAAAAGACAGTGATGGTTCCTTATAATCGTCAGGACCGGCAGTCGTCATCTTTCAAAATAAAAGCCCAATAAGTCAAAACCTATGAAGGAGACTTACAAAACTGGGGCATCCCGCTGACTGTAATCACAAAAGAAACAGTTCAGGTAAAAGACAGGGATAGTAAAATAAAAAAGAAAGAGGTCCTACAAACCCTTAACAAAAAAGAAATGACTGCCTATTCAAAATAAACTGTCAGTACCCGAACCATCACTGGAATATCAGAGCAAAGACTCAAACAAGATCTAATGCATGATTAGCTGAGTTTAGGATCGAAGAACATCACGAAGAGCGGGTGGGTACAAATAAATTTTGAGCCTTTATCCTTTGTTTCTTAAACCGTGAACCGGGCCACGTTATAACCCTTAAAAGTCCTAGCTGAAGCATAGGTTAGTTCAAAAGCATACTGTTACAAAAGGTATCTTGACTCCTGCAGGGCTCGCTGTAAAATCCTGAGTTGACATCACATTTTACAAAAATTCGCTTGTTTTACTGGAAAAAGGCATTTTCAAAAATTCCAAAACAGACATAAGCTTTGCATTCTTAAAATAATATTGTTTGCATTCGCACGACGAATATCTAGTGAACAAAAACCTTCTCAATAAAAAGGATCACCTCCAGTGGAAAAACACTTCCAATCAAGGGGCACGGCATGATCATTGTCCATCATCTGGGGCAGTCAAGTCAAGATTCAAGGAATCTCTCAAAATGCCAAATAGCCAGGGGCAGATCTCCATCTGAATCAATTGGGGCATTGGACATGAATTCCAGCAACGAATCTTGCATGATCAAACGAAGATCTTCTGGTAGTATGGCAACACAACACTACCGACAGTGACACCTCCCTATATCCTGAGAATGTGGACATAGTAAAAAAAAATACTATGCATAATCAAAGACCCGCTAGGTTGACTGGCCTAGGCAAAAATAAGGGCTTCCCGGCAAACCAAAAGGGTTCGGGCAAAAATAAGGGACGGAAATGAAAAAAATTTGTACACCCGGCAAGTCGAAAACCTGAAAAGGCGGCTTGGGCAAAAAAGGGTATCCCGATGGACTGAAAACCCGAAAGGGCGGTCCAGGCAAAAATTAGGGATCAAAGCGTGCGACTATGTCCCGTCATCTCGTCACTTGCCTACCAGAAGAAGATTTGTCAATCGGCAGTTATCAAGCACCTCATAGGCCTTCTTCTCCCGCAGAAACTGGGGCAATAAGAATTGTCCGAACTGTACAAGTTGCTCTGTCCACCGGGTACAAGGTAGATTCAGTTGAAGAGTATAACCAAGATACCTTCACTCCCCGCAGAGTAAGACAGTAATGGAAACTCTCCCCACTAAGACTTGCAACCATGAAAAAATCAGCAATACTCTCCCCAAGCAGAGTTGGTCTACCATCAGCCCAAAAAGTTGGGTATCCCCAGTAGATCTTAATATTCCCCAGCGGAGTATACAGATATTCCTCAACAAGCATCCCCGGCAGTCTTAATATTCCTCGACAGAAATATAAGATTGTTCCCCGGTGGAATACAAGATACCCCCAGTGGAACCATTCCCCAGTGCAGTCTAAAAAAGCTTCCCCGCCAGAGTTGAATCATCTTCCCCAGTAGATTTTGGAAGCTTGTCCCTGCAGAATACAAGTGCATCTCCTCAGCCAAATTCAGAGGTTATGCCCCACAAGAGTCTAAACTGGGTTATCCTCAGCAAGTTGCAACGGAAAGATCATCCCCAACGAAGTTCTTTCTATCCCCAGCGGAGTTCATCATCAAAATCCCCAACAGAGCTTATCAACAGAGTCCCCAGCGGAGTTATCGTTAAAATCTTAGCGAAGTACCTCTTCCCCACAGAGTAATTCCCCGCAGAGTAATCTCTTCACCAGGTTTATTCCCTAACGGAGTCATCTTCTCCTACAGGTTTATTCCTACAATCATCTTCTTGCATCATCCCCAGTGGAAACAAAGAATTCAACCAGACTCTTCAATATCAGCCCAGGATTTAACAAACTCCCCAGTATTTGTCAAGGATTTATTTTCCCAGACAAAAATACATTCATAAACATATCACATTTCACATCTCCTATTTACATACATGATAAAGTGCATACGACACGACCTCATTTATTTTGGAGAACATCATGACATCATGCATCTCATACATCATGAAATTGCATACAACTAACTCTTTACCTTTTCAGGAAAGATCGATCAACAGATAAAAGTTATTACCTTTTGAAGTAGCAGTCGTCAAAGATTCCTTCATCATCCGGCTGAGGTAGTAATCGTCCAAGATTCCTTCACCATTCCTGCTGAGGTAGAAGTCGTCCAAGATTCCTTCATCATCCTGTTGAGGTAGAAGTCATCCAAGATTCCTTCATCATCCCGCTGAGGTAGTAATCGTCCTAGATTCCTTTATCATCCCGTTGAGGTAGAAGTCGTCAAGATTCCTTCATCATCCCGTTGAGATAGAAGTCGTCAAGATTCCTTCATCATCCCGTTGAGGTAGAAGTCGTCCAAGATTCCTTCATCATCCTGTTGAGGTAGAAGTCGTCCAAGATTCCTTCATCATCTTGTTGAGGTAGAAGTCGTCCAAGATTCCTTCATCATCCCGTTGAGGTAGAAGCCTTCCAAGATTCCTTCATCATCCCGTTGAGGTAGTAGTCCTCCAAGATTCCTTCATCATCCCATTGAGGTAGTAGTCGTCCAAGATTCCTTCATCATCCTGTTGAGGTAGAAGTCGTCCAAGATTCCTTCATCATCCCGTTGAGGTAGTAGTCGTCCAAGATTCCTTCATCATCCCGTTGAGGTAGAAGTCGTCAAGATTCCTTCATCATCCCGTTGAGGTAGAAGTCGTCAAGATTCCTTCATCATCCCGTTGAGGTAGAAGTCGTCCAATATTCCTTCATCATCCTGCTGAGGTAGTAATCGTCCTAGATTCCTTCATCATCCTGTTGAGGTAGAAGTCGTCCAAGATTCCTTCATCATCCTGTTGAGGTAGAAGTCGTCCAAGATTCCTTCATCATCACGTTGAGGTAGAAGTCGTCCAATATTCCTTCATCATCCTGTTGAGGTAGAAGTTGTCCAAGATTCCTTCATCATCCTGCTGAGGTAGTAATCATCCTAGATTCCTTCATCATCCTACTGAGGTAGTAATCGTCCCAGATTCCTTCATCATCCTGCTGAGGTAGTAATCGTCCTAGATTCCTTCATCATCCTGCTGAGGTAGTAATCGTCCCAGATTCCATCATCATCTATTTGGAGTAGCAATCGTCTCAGATTCCTTCATCCCATCATTATCAAAAAAAACCTCCTCTGGCCCAGCTAAATCGATTCCTAAAGATTTTTTTTGGTGATAACCCGTCAATGGAAACAACCCGTCAATGAAGACAACCAGTCAATGAAGACAACCCGTCAACAAATATAAAACTACCTACCAACAATCTCCAGATGGCATCTATAAGCCCATCCTTCTACCAACAATCTCCAGGTGGCATCTATAAGCCCATCCTCCTATCCAACAATCTCCAGGTGGCATCTATAAGCCCATCCTCCTATCCATCATCTCTCCAAATGGCATCTGTAAGCCCATTCCCGACATCACATTGTTGATACTATACCATGTGAGTGCAAATTTCTGGGCACTCTAGTGTTCAATCATCTTCCACCTTCGGATCACGAAAGGCCCGAAAGCCAATCTACATCCTCAGGTCTAAGAAGATTGAACAGGGGCAACTGTTGTACCCCAAAATTTTCCCTCCCATATTCTTCAAGATTTGTCAAGAATGATCTTCAAATTGTTCAAGATGGCTCAAGGGTTGGATAGTCAAACCACCTCCTAAGACAGCTCAAATTAGGTTTTTGGTTCTTTCAAGGAATTTGGGGTTTTCAATGGTTCAATCAAGTCTCATTGGCTTATATACATTCTCAAGCACCTACATGCCAAGTTGCAAGGCTCACAGTGCCAATTTGCACAGTCAAAAGCCTCATTTGATTCACAGTCAACTACAAGGGCAAAATGGTCATTTTGCAATCAAAAGTCAGAATTTTTGGTCAACATCTTATTTTGAGTTCACAATCATCATTTGATCAAGCCTTGATCATGATTCCACAAGAATAGCTCAAAAACCATCAAGATGCAAAAGTTACTATTTTTGGACAATAGAAAAGTTAACTGTATCTTGACCAGAGCATAACTTTTTCATGGTTTGTCAGAAAAATCCCATCCAATGCTCATTTTGAAGGGGATGCAATTGCATACAATCCATCTTCACACTCCAAGTTCAAGAAATGCTCTCACAAAAAGTTATCAATTTTTACATTATAGGTCAAATTCAAAAGTCAACAAAAGTACACTTTGAGTCAAAGGCCATAACTTGAGATTGGTAAATCCAAATGACATGGGACCAAAGGCATTGGTTAGAGGACTTCAATATCTTTCCAAAATGTCCAAGAACGTGGTCATATGATCAAAATTGAGCAAGTTGTGCATTGGAGAAGTTGGGAAGTTTTCATGAATTTGCAAAAGTCAACTTTGCTCAAAACACCTCATTTTTGCTAATGGGCCTCAAATCTCTTCTTGAAACTTCACCCATGACCTATGCACGACCCATCAAGCTTAATTGAATTTATTTTCTTATTTTTATTGATTAATTGGATTTTTAATTAATATTAATTCATTTAATTAATTTAAATTGTAGGAAAATAGAAGATTTGATTTTTTCAATCAACTTGTGAAGCAAATCTGATCAAAACATGCTGACAATTTCGTGCACAAGTCAAAGATATCAAAAAATCCAAAATTGGCAACTTTGTTCAATCATGAAAAATAAAAAATATTTGATTTCCAATCAAAGATCTAAACATCAATGCAATGGATATTGGCCCAAGCTTTTGACCTAATTCAGTTGTCTTATATACAAGCAAGCAAACCCTGATCAAAGAGACGTGAAAAAGCTGCAGAAAAAACCATATAGATAATTCAAGAAATTTCCAAGAAAATTGAAAACTGATTTTGGCATTCTAGGTTGATTCAAGGGTTTTTGATCATTCAAACACATTGTAGGAGGTTCCAGGAACGTGTTGCAATCAAATTCCAGTACCAAAGCTCAAGGAATCGTTCATTACAGTTTCACGGTTTGCCTTCTTTATTCAAGATCATATTTCGTAATTCATGCATATTTAACATGTTCTTGTGATTGATTTGTGTTGCTAGGGACCATACAAAGCTAATGGCATGGTTTAATTAGACTATAACGCCCTGAATCAAAAGATGCCATGAACGATTTTTTAGGGTTCTTGAGTTTTCAATTGGGGCTTTTTGAACCAAGGAAAATTAGGACTAATAAGACATATGACTGAACTCGTGTGGCCCAAACGAACATGATTCACCCCTCGCGAAACATTTATATTTGCTGGATTGCTAATCGCTATTTTTCCTTGCAGTATATAGTGGGGGTTAAAAACCCCCGCTATCTGATTCTATTTCATACAGGTCCAAGGTTGAAGACGAGGGCGTGTTGTCACCTGATTGGCCAATTTTAAATCTTAGCGCGTTTTTCATAATTTCAGCATATTATTTGGTTTTTACATATTATGTTTATTTGTTCTTATCATAATGAAAAAACGCGCTAGTTGGGTTGGCAAGCAGGTGGATGGAAAGGCTATTGGGACCTGGGTTCGAATCTCAGGTCCCCCAAACGTTTATTTGATTTTTTCCTTCAGGCGTTCTTGTACAGCTTGCAATGAGAAGACCACCATATGCTTCAAAGCTCAGCATGTCATGTGTCTCCAAACTCAGATCCAATGGCCATGAATGGGAGATCACCATACTCCCCGGTCAACAGGCGTGTGGGTAATCAGAAAAGTCAAACAAGGCTGGAGTGATTAATGGGCCAAGGATTTCCAAACACACCTCCTAATTGGGCCAACACCCCTGGGTTATTTTCTTTTATTTTCTTCTTTTATATTTTTCACTTAATTACTATTAATTATTATTATTATTATTACTTAATTAACCCAATTAATTTTTTTCATAATAAAATCAGACAACAAAAATAATATAATATTTTTTATTATTATTTATTAAAATTAATTCCACCCTTAATTAGTTATTTTGTAAATAAATATTAACATTAATTAATTTAGTTTTAATTAGGTTAAATTAAATATTTTTTTTGCAATAATTTAAAATTAATGTAGAATTAGGGTTTCTTGACAATTTTGACCATCTTTTATTTTTATTTCCTTAAAACATAAAAACTCAAAAATTTCTTTTTTATTAATTAATTAGTTTAATTTAATTTAATGCAAAATAGCAAAACTTCCTTCTTTCTCAAAAAGGGTCAAAACCCTAAGGACTTCTCCGATCCAATTTTTCTCGCGCGTGTGATTATTCTTGATTATTTTTATTCCAATTATGTAATTGCTCCGAGGATGTAATAGCTTTAATTAGGACTTTTTACCGCTTTCATTTATTTTCCGCAATTTACTTTTCAAAGGGTTGTTTTTGGCGATGTAAATACCCGACGCCTTGTAATAGCTTAGTTTTATTTCCCGCAACTATTAACTGCTAAATGTATGCTAACTAGGCTATGCATGACAAGACTTATCCTCACAATAAAATCAATCGTAGCTCACCATAACATGTACAAAGATAACTTAACTGAATCCTGACACACTCGCACATGCCACTCCTAGGGTACACCTCACTTGGTTGCCTCGACGTGGTCATTGAGTATAGGGTGTTTTAGAGGTCTCCCTCCTGTCTAAAGATCAAAGTTGCCTCGAAACGGTTGCCTCGATAAAAAAAAGATCTAAGACATTAGGGTTACCGCTAAGGCGTCCTACCATTGCTTTAGTGACCATATGTCCCTATAATCAAATTGACCCGAAAACTCCAACGACGGTGCTACCTACTTCTCAATAGTGGGATAGTACTGTCTAAAGGACATTTACACAGCTTAATTTCTTTTGAGTAGGTAGAGGTTCTTAGATACTTGCTCTTTCAAAACAAAAATACTTTTCGCACCTACACTTTTCTGACAAAAGTTTTCAAACAACACTTCATACACTCTTGAGGACAGATACAAGAGTTAAATCGAAGTTTTCAAACAAAACTATTTTCAAAACCCACGAACACAAGAAAAGCAAAACATTTTGAAAACATAGTGAGCAAGTACCTAAGAGCCCGTGGATAACCACGGATAGAAAGGGTGCTAACACCTTCCCTTTCTATAATCTACCTCCCGAACCCGAGAAACATCTCGAAAAGGAATTTTGCTGTGCTTTTGTCCTTTCCTTGTTGGAGAAAATAAAAGAAGGTGGCGACTCTTGCTTACCGCGACATTTTGCTAAACGCAAACGCGAAACAGCATTCTAAAACAGTCAGTTCTATTTCCACCGATCACAGACACCAAGCCTTTGCAATATTCTCCTTAGCTTCTTTATGATTCTCTCCCTCTCTGATAAATAAACCACTCAAATGAATACTATTTAGCTTATCCCTCACTGGATATCCAAGTCGTTGTCGTGCAAGGACATGATTGTAGTTGATTCCTCCCTTTGTACCAAAAAGAGGTACATTGGGGAAACTACCACAACTATCGGCAATCTCTACATCATGGTAAGCTTGATGGTACCAAACAATATCTGAGTGAGTGAGGTCCATAATCTTTGGAGCCCAACGAGGTTTCTTCCTAACATCCTAGAAAGCATCAGACTGAGGCAAGTGAGAAATAAACCATTGATACAACAAAGGTGTGCATCATATGATCATTCCTCCATGATAAGAATCCCGAAGATGAATAGAGTAATAAGCATCACCTAATAATGTAAGAACTGGATTCCCTATCAAAAATATCCTGATGGCATTGACGTCCACGAAGTTGTCGATGTTCGGAAATAAGAATAACTCATATGCAAGTAGAACAAAGATGGCCTTAAAAGCGATCGTACTCTTCATCCTAGCAAAGTAATGAGCTTTCTCCAATAAAAAATGAGCGGGTAATCCTCTAATTCCTCATTTGGTAGTCATGTTGGCTTCAACCTCAAACTTCCTCAAATGAATCAAAGCAGCAATCTCATGAGATTTTGGCTCCCCCTCCAAACCGGTGAAAGGAACATGATCGGTAACAGCTAAATCCAGTAGATAAGAATACTTCTCTAATGTAGGCATCAACTGATAGTTAGGTAAAATGAAACATCGATACATCGGATCATAGAACTGGACCAAAGTCGAGAGAATACCCCCTTTATCCTGAGCTTCATGAGAGACATGATGGATCCATACTTCTTCCAAAAATCTGTAGAACCCACGATCTCGAGAATTAGACTCATCAAATCATTTTTCTTGGGATTATTGAAATTGTACTTGCAAGTTTTTCTTTTTCCAGAATCTATGGTCAAAGTACCTTAGATATTCACAAAGAGTCAACTTTAAGTCCCTTGAACCATAATGTTTTTAAAAGATGCTCATGGGTCCATGAATGCATGATGCAACAATCACACACAAGATCACAAACATGGGGGATTCATAAGTTCGACGTCACGAGCATGGAGTCAAAGGTACTACCCACAAGGTATGGTCTAATAGTTTATCACCTGCCGAACAAGATTCTAAAAGGTTCCCAGAGTCTACATTCTTCCTTCAGATATTACCAACATCCCGATTGACTCGGTAATTAGTAATATTCTCAAGAAAAACTTGTTCGAGTGTAGTATCGCGTGACAACCATTTCCCAATTACTTCGTAATAACTTCTGCACTACACCTAAAAGGCCAAGATGGGTTAAAGGTTCTACGGTCCTCAGTTTTAGTAGGCTCCTAGGTTGAAAGCAACACGTCTTCCTGATTACTCGATAAACAACACTACAATCAAAGGGCCTCCACTGAGTGGGGGATCTCATGCCTCATTTTTTGGGATTACTCCCTCAAAGTTAACATGACTATACCGCCCGTCTTATCTTAAGTTTGCCCAAGTCCGGGTAGAGGACTTATGAGAAATCACCAAGCACCCTGAAAACCAGGAAAATCCAAACAAACATATATACAACACATAATATACAACAAACAAAAGCACATACACAAATAAACAAAGATAGGCTCAACCCACTTAGGGATGGAACAACATTTGGTCAATCTGTCCCTAGTGAAGTCGCCATTTTTTCTGTAGCGGTAGAAATATTGAGACTAAGCCATTGGATTGACTTGACTCGTACAAATCAAAATAAAAATCGCCATCGCGCTTTATTATTTTCAAAGGAATGGAAAAGAGCGAGTAACCCAAAAAGAGGGGGAGAGAATCTAAGTTCGGAGGTTGGTTATGCAAAAGGAAGGTATTAGCACCCTAAACATCTATGATACTCCACAAGAACCTCTTTGAAAATCTGTGTATTTTGGTTATAATGTGTTATATAAAAATAGATTGTGGAGATGAGAAAAAGAAATATTTTTTATAATTTTTTCACCCGCCGCGGTTGCGAACCTTTAGTGCCTACGTACCATCTTCTGTGCAGTAGGGGATCAGGGTACTAGTAGTTCACCTTTAAAAAATTTAAAACACAAGTGTGTTGGATACTTTTAAGAGACGATACATCATCGTCTTATCCGAGTGGAAAACATACTTACTACCCATGATTATGAGAAAAGAGAATTTACTTCATCTCAAAATGGAGAACATGGTCTGGATTTTAAAATCAACAAAGCCTCACTCAACACCCAAGTGGAAAATATCTCACTTCACTACATATGATAGAAGTAAAGTGGTTCACATCACTACAAGAATTGACAAGAGTCTAATCTTTTGAGAAAATTTTAAAGATAAAAAAGCCAAAGTGGCAAAATAGTTTGAATGAGATTGATTGACTTTTAGTCTTCTCACAAAAAATGTCTAAGTATGATTAAGTTGGTTAAAATTTGATTAGGAAAACATTTTTTAAAATGCATGGACATAAGCCCAAGTTTATTGTGAAAGCGGTTCAAGTTTAGAAAAAAAGAATAGTTTGGAAAATGAGGGAGAAGATTTTTGAAATTAAAGAAAATGGGAGGAGACGAAGGGACTATCCTAAAGCATAAGGTAAAAGCTAGGGAAAAGAACTGTCTAACCAACAAGAAGCCAACACTTGACACAATGAGTCAATGTAGAATTCCTATCCCTTGGATTAAAACCAAACAAGTAAAGATAATAAACCTCTTAAGAAAACCAAGCTTCAATTGCATTAGGTCTTTCAAAAAAATTGGGCAGAGTAACGGCTGTATACAGATGAATTCCCGATCATAGACAAAGCACATAATGAGAATAACTTGCATACAAATAAAAACAAACAACCTAATGTCTTAGGGTAAATCCCCAAGAACTCTAGACAAAATAACAGTAGAAGTCACAAGGTTCCGAGGTAGGTCAAGATATTTAATCTTAAGTCCAAGAAGTCCACAACTCCATCATGCCAAGGATAGTAACTGTTGTACCCCAAAATTTTCCCTCCCATATTTCTCAAGACATTGCAAGAATAATCTCCAAGTGGCTCAAGATTGCTTAAGAATTGGACAGTCAAGTCATCTCCTAAGGCAGTCAATCTCAAATTAGGGTTTTGTGTTGCATCAAGGTCCTTAAATCCAAATGACCTCAAGTTCTCCCCAATGTCCTAATATGTTCTCAAGTCCATCCATGTCAAATTTCAAGCCTTGCAGAGGAAGTTTGGTCAGTCAATTGCTCAAAGGGTCCAAAAATCGACTATGTTAGGGCAAAAGTCAACTGTGACCTACAAATGGTCAAACCTCAAGATTTTTTGTCAACATTCTCATTTTGAAGGATAATTCATCATTTTATCAATGGTTGATCATGATTCATCAAGGATTGCTCAAAATTCATCAAGATTCAAAAGTTGCAAAATTAGGGTTTTGCAGGAAAAGTTAACTCAACTTTGACCAAGCATAACTTTCTCATACTTTATGAGAAATGACCCATCCAAAGCTAATTTTGAATATGATGAAATTCCATACAATCCATCTTCATACCCAAAGATCAAGAAATGCACTCACAAAAAGTTATAAATTTGGACATTATAGGTCATTTTTGAAAGTCAACAAAAATACCTTTTTTGCCAAAGCTTATAACTTAAGCATGGAATATCAAAATGAGATTAGACCAAAACGGTTGGTTAGAGGACATCTCAAGGTTTCTAAAAAGTCCAAGAACACTTCCAAAAGTTCAAAATTGAAGAAGTTATGCATTGTTGAAGTTGGGTATTTTTCCAAAATTGCCAAAAGTCAACTATCCCCAAAACTTCAAATTTTGTCAAATAGGCCCACTTTTTTCCACTTGATTTGATCTTGTCACACTACACACGTGTCCTATCTTCAGTCTTATGTCCATTCATTGATTTTTCTATTCTATTTGATTTTTATTAAATTAATTCATTTTAAATCAATTTAAATCCAAATAAAATCTAAATACTAATAACTTGGTATCTTTTTTATTGATACAGACCTTAATTGTCATCATGGACAAGATCAAACTCGTATCAAGCCATATCATGCACAAAATATTGGATTTGGAATCAAATTGGAAGCTTTTTAATGGAGGATCATATCATATCTCCAAGCATTGATACACCAAGATTCAGTCCACAAAATTTAACCTAATGCATTGCCTTATACATATACAAGCTAAAGAGGAACGAATCAGAACCTAGAGGTTGCCAAATCACAAAAGCAAAACTTGAGAAAAACTTGAAAAAAGTGTGGAATCGAAATCACTCTTAGAGGCCGATTCAAAGCAAAAACTCAACATAGACCCCTTGCTGGATATCCATTGAGTGAAAGGCAATCAAAATCAAGCTCCTAGACCCTCTGAATCGCGCTGTAAGTCTCTTGAAAAACGCCCCTGTACTCGAAATCGTATCCTCTCATTCTTGCATTTTTTTGACAAATTATAGGTATGGTCATGATCCTTGTATGATTTCTAAACTTTCTGCAATATTTGATTGTGTTTTTATAGCCTGTAATGCCATACCCGAATCTAGGATTCTTGTTTCTTATTTTTGGGCGTTTTAGTTTCAGGAAAAATCAAGGCAAATAATGGACATAGGCATGTTCAGGAGGAATAGACGAGCATAACTGTGGTCATGGCTTGAGTTTTCATGGCCTAGAACGTATTTTAGGAGCAAGCCACAGATTTAGCTGCGGATAAGAATCCGCAAGTAAATATCCAGGGGCCAACGAAGAAGACGAATGCATGGCCTCTCCCCATTCGTTGATTCAAATCTCGCGCGTTTTGTTTTTAATTCCAGCATATTATTTGTTTTTTCCTTATAATAATTTTTATCCAGTATAATAACAATTAAGTGCAGTAGTTGAGTTGGTAAGGACGCTGGTACCAAGTCCAATGGGACCTAGGTTCGAATCTCAGGTCCCCCAAATGCATTTGTTTTATTTTACAACAGGTGATTCCATGCAATGTCCAAAGTGTAGCATACCATGTGTCCTCATCCAGATGTTTTCCAGATGGCCCCAGGCCAGATCTGATGGCCAAGATTGAACGTACACCATGTTCTCAAGTCAACCAAGGCATAGGGAATCTGGAAGTCAACCCAGGCCTGCATGCAAATGGGCCTCTGAATTGCCAATCTCACTCCCTTTCCAGGCCCAACACCCCCCTTGGTTATTTCTTTTTTCTTTCTTTCTTTTATTTAATTATTTGTTTTATTAATTATTTTTATTACCACTAACCAATTAAAATCTTTTCCTCATAAAACCAAAAACCAAAAAATATATTTTATTTATTAAAATTAAATTCATCATTTTATTTTTGTAAATAAATTAATCCAATTAATTTAGTTTAATTAGCTATAACTTTTAACATTTTTTTGCAATAATTAAAATTAATTTAGATAATTAGGTTTTTATTAACATTAATCAAATTTGTTTTTATTTCTTTAAATATCCAAAAAAATCCAAAAATATTTTCATTAATTAATTAATTTATTTATTTAATAATTAACTTAGATTTAATTCCTTTTAATTCAAAAAATAAACCAAAAAATGCTTTTTTTTTCAATAAAAGGGTCAAAACCCTAAAAAATGCATTCGATTTAATTTTTCTCGCGCGATCCATTTATCATATTATTGTACTTGCTTCCGGAATTGTTTACAGTTATTTCTGGTAAACAACCGCTAGTCCTCCAAACTATCAAATAATCTTAATGACTGTTATTTAATCTCTTTGGTAACTTGCAGGATCGACTAGATTGATCCTATGGTGTATTGGTCATGTGGATAATTCTCATTATATAACTGATATTCATGGTTGGTATTTAGAATGTTGTGTAGGTGTTCAACTTACTTCGATTACTCTATTAAAGATCTAATGACATGATCAAGTAAATACGTGCGAAACTAAATTGCATGAATAAAGGTTCAATTGTAAAGACATGTAAAACTGCAAAAAGACAAGGAAATAACTTCGAAGTATAAAAGCATGTACTGTAAAAGATTTTTTGGAAGGTAAAAGACTCGAAATATAAAGAAAGCGTTTAAATGCAAGAAATCAGTAAAATGACTTTGAATGAAAAAGGTGTTCGAATGATAAAAGCGTGAAGATAAAGGCATGAAATATACAAAAGTTTCTGAAATGTAAAGGATTTGAAATGGAAAGAAAACATTTAAATGCAAGACATCAGTAAAAGATTTCGAATGAAAATACTTTAATGTAAAGGCTTTTGAATGATATTGACATGAAGATATAAGAAAAAAACTGGAAATGATAAAGAGTTTTATTGAATCATAAACATTTGGTGTTATCATACGTACATTGTTCGAGCATTCGTTTCCCTAGCCATGTGGTATTTTGAATGTTTACTGAATTTTTGTACAATAGATATGACACACGAAATCCTAATGCTAAGACTTCTATTTATACTACTTCGACCATAACGGTCTTGCCTATAAGATTCTGCCACGTTTAAAACATACAAAGCAATGCCCTTCTCTAGCTTCCACGCGTCTTCGAATGCTCCAGCGCATATATTTTAAATTTCGAACATCCCGCTTGCGTTTGAATTTCAAATGTTTTGGCACTCTTCGCTTCGAACTCATTTCTTGGACACAGCCTTGTTAGCACTTCGAGACTTCTTTTGAATATATCCCCATAACTGTCACTCGAAGCTCTGAGCTTAGACATTCCCATTCGAAGCACTGCTTCTACCATTTCGAAACATGACATCTTGCTTTATTCCAACGAAACATCCAACTTGCTTCGCTTCGAACAGTATCATCAAAATCTTCAGCCAACAAAATGCCCCTTTAAAATATGTATTTCGATTCCTTTGAGAAATACTTATTTTAAACATATATGCAAGATTTTGATGCGACCTTTGAATAATCGTAACATTTATTGCATATGAATCCAGTCACGTCAATCACGACGCCTTTCAGTTTCCTTAACCGCCTTGAACCATTTCACAGCATGGTGCAGTTATAAAACAATGATTATTATTTAATCACGCCTATTACCAATATCAACTTTTACGCCACCTCCTTCTCAATCCAACCCACGACTCCCACGTATCCCAATCTTACTCAGTGGGTGTTTAAACTTCCACACTATAAAAACCCATCAACTTAGTCTTTTATTTTTTCTTCCCACATTCTGAATCTTTTCTTCCTCTCTTCTCACCGAAACCCTAAAACCTCCAACACTCTTCAACAATGTCTTCTTTAACATCATCCCAACTAAAAAAAGCTTCCAAAAAGAAAGGAAAGAACACAGGAACCATAATGGAAAGCAAGGTTGGCACCTATCAAGGTCAATCTGTGCTTATTCCCCAGATGATCTCCAAAGAGAAGGAAATTCTCTACGCATCTCAGGTACTAATTCCCACTAACGCCGCTGGCAAGAGGTTTGCTTTAATGGGTCCTCTTACAGTCTTTGAAATCTTAAAAGATACTAGAAAAATCTTTCCTGTTTGTTATAATTTTAAACCTTTGTTTAATAAAATGGATACCCCTAAGACAGGGGAGTCTTCTGATTCGACAACCGTGAAAACTCTAATCATTCCCCCAAAGGACCCTTTTGTGCTAGATTATGTGAAGAGTAACTTCAAACCATTTCGATCCTGCCCCACCTCTGACACAGCTTACCAACTAGTTTACCAAAGTAGAAGCCAAGAAATCCCAGCAATGGGAGGAATTAGGCATTTACTACTTGATTAAATTATCGAAACCAGGCTTCACCTATAGCCATCCATTATTATTTGCGTCCTTATATTTCTGGGACAGTACCTACAATACCTTTCATCTCCCTGGGGGAATGATTACACCCACCTTTTTTGACATAGCTGCCATTACTGGTTTGTCACCAGTAGGAGAAACCTACATACCTGACAATGAAGAGCACTCGAGCATTATTGACTTCGAAGTCAAATTAGCCAGCTTTTCAAAGTTCATTAGCCACTACCACACTGAAGGAGACAGTGTGTCGGATGTGGAACACATTGCTTTCCTCACCTTATGGTTATCAAGGTATGTATTCTGCAGTAGGTCCTTACAGGTAGCCAGCAGGTCCATCCCTCTAGATAGAGATTTACATGAGAATCTGAGGGTGTGTTTAAGCGAACTGTTACTTGTTGATCTTTACGAAAGTTTAAGATCACCAGTTTCGAGTTTGAAATCCCACACTCCCAAAAATATCCTGCTAGCTGGCCCCTTCTGGTTACTCTAGTTATGGCTCAATGCCATGTTTGAACTTTCACTATCAACTGTTAACACTATTGTTGAACAAGATCCGGAAATAGCGGACAGAATCATCGAAGGTACAAGGCTGCGAAGACTTACCCCAAACGATGATAAGGATGACTTCAAAGTTCTCTTCTCCAACTATATCATGATTTTCTCCAAGAGGCATAAATTCGAAGAGACCATGGCGCCCTTCGCTTCAAGGACTCATGGACCATCATGGTTCACCATGGCTCTCTCAGAAGCAATCAAAAGCAAAGAAATTCAAGATGTATGGAAAGCCTTTTTACTTCCCAGATTAATTTCCTCACGAATTACTCCCTCTAAGAATCAAATCTTCCTTTTTGCTTATCAACCCAACTTCGTTTCGAGACAATTTGGCCTGTGCCAACTAATCCCTGAACCCCTGTTCCAAACAGAAAGTGCCATCACCTCTGGGCGAACCTTCAAAGCAAGAGAAGCAAAACTACAACAGGAACAATATCAAGGCTTCGCCCACTTTGAACTAATACCTTTCGAACCTACACGCCTCACAGCAAAGGGTTTTCTGGAATGGTGGACAAAGTTCTACCAGTCTTATATGTTCGATACCCTCTTTATTCAACAGAAACTAACTGATGTGTTCGATGTGCAGGTACACTCCAAGAAAGGCATGTTCACTCACGCCAAAGAGATTAGGGCTTTTCAAAATTATTTCGAAACCACTTATGATCCCACACACTTGGAATCCACTGTGCATCAAGCGGCTGAGACCTTGAAGGAAAAATTTAAAGAAAAAATTTCTAAGCTAAAACTTCCTTCAGGGTTGTCAGCTGAGGATAGGTATAGGTTGGCATTCGAAATGCATCCACCTAAATTTCCTAGATTTCCTACCTCAGAACTGGCTCTGGCTTGGTTTCCTCCATACCCTTGGTGGTTCACTTGCAAAGAAATGTTCAAATATCTTTAAAAGAAACCAAAGCCATCTGAGACTGTGACATGGGCTCGTCATTGGCTCCACGATTTCCCAGGATATCTTTGCTATGACCTTTCTGCCATGTCGATTAAATCTGATCAAGGCGCAGGTGCGAATGCTTGGGAAAATCCCAAATGTTTCTCAATTTCTACATTTTTAACTTTTGCCTTAATTATTTCGACTTTCAGCCATCAGGATAAAGACTGCTGCTTCAAAGTCTAAAGAGGGAAGCGCCTCCCAAACATCTGTCGAAACCATTGATAATGTGCCTCTATCCAAACCAACAACAACTGCTGCAACAACAACAACAACACCAGTAATAACCACTGCTCCAACTCCACAGGTAATCAATTAGCCTTGATGTTTCGAATACACTAATGTTTCATGATTTGGATCTAACTCATGTTTAAATCTTTTCAGAATAACAAACTCCCACCAACCACTCCAAAGAAAAGAAAAACAAACACTACTGGGAAGGATCCCAATGCTGGAGGGAATTCACCAACTGCTTCGAAGAAGAAGCAGAAGAAGGAAATTTCTAAAAGTGCTGCACCAACTGGTATCTCTGGACTTGATTCCAGAGATGCCGCTCCCTCAACTAAATCCAAAAATCCACCCTCAACCTCCAACGTAATGTTGGAACATATAGATAGCAACCTCTCTTCTGAGACTCCACAGGTAAATTGAACTCTAATTTTTTAACAAAATGATTATTCATTACCTTGGTGCATGCTCTTAATATTCTTTGTCTCTGTAGGACATTTTGAACCCAGCTCTTACCACTTCGACTTCTCCATCAAAGACTGCTGCTCCCATCAACTCTTCTCCTCATGGAGACTCCAGTAACCTGGTACAGAACAAAGGATCCTCCAACATGGCGGTTCTGACTGGGGCTTTAGAGCAGCAAGATGACCAGAGTACTTCTCCCCCTCTGAAAGAAACGAATGAAGCAAAGCTTCATGAATCTGCAGAGACTTTACAAAAAACTTCTCTTCAAAAGTCCCCTCTTGAAACCCTTCAAGAGAATCCAAAGGACATTCATGCTGAAGGAGAGAAGGCTGATTCTGATCAAGGAAACGAAGAATCTGTAGAGGAAGGGTCTGAGGAAGAAGATGCCCACGATGGTTCGACTGCTGGAACAGAGTCAGATGCAAATAGCAGTGAACACGATGATATCGAAGTGGTAGATCTGGTTGATAATGAAGAAGGCAATGAGCGGGAAACGAGTGAAGGTGACGGTGACGCGACCAATAAACCCATGGAAGTCGAAATAGATGTGACTCCCTTGCGCGTGGAACTTCCTCAAACGTCTCTATCTCAGATGACCGAAGAGGAGCTAGCCCTCCTAAGACGAAATGACCCAATTGGGTACATGAAGGCGAAGCTAGCTCAAAGGGATATTCCTCTTGCTAGGGCTGGCACTAGTTCGACTAGCAATCCGTTGCCCACAGATGATAGAATTGTACTCCTTAACAGAATTAGGAGAACAATCCTTGATGTGGACTTGTTCGAAGTGCTCAAACAGGATAGTACAGCTTGCTACACCATGAAGGAGCTACTTTTACAAGTCAACCTCGCTACCTGCTCTTTGCCAGTCATCACTATCTTATTCGATCTTCAATCTCTGTTAGACAACGTGACTGGGTGTCTTCTCCAAGATGAATTTGCTACCAGAAAGGTCCAAGAAAAACGAACTGTAATGAATGCTGCTTATGAGCATGCTTCGAAGCTCTCTCAAGAGGCTGAAGATCAAGCCATGCATCTAAAGCAAGCAAAAACTGACTATGAAGCTCGAGCTGAGTCTATCCTTCTCTGGGAAAGGCAAATTCACGAACTTCAACAAAAGGTTAAGAAGGCTCGAGAACAACAATTGGCCTACGAAACCAATACTGCTGGTGAACATTTCGAAGAGCTCCTTACCAAAGGACTTGCAGAAATGGAGGCAGCAGAACAACTTAAAGGAGAAGTAGCTACCCTAGAAGGAGCAAGGCGCTTTACTCAACAAAGGCTTGAGTCCTTTCGAAGTACCTTCAACAGATTGAAGAATAATGTCTATTTTTAAATCTTAGTTTTAATTAGTTTTGTAATTTGGTTTTGGTCTGTAATATCTGAACAGCGCCATTTTGGCAATCCCATATTACCATTTTGGCATTCCTTTATGATTTTTTGATTACGTTGCTATTATTCGAATCTCCTGCAGGCGTGGCTTATATTTCTTTAAATATTTCCCATTAACCTTTAGGATTTGCTTATCATCAACCAATTCTTCGATTTCATATGCATTGTTTGAAAATATCTTTATTATTCGAAAAGGTCCTTCCCAATGAGGTGACCATTTACCTGACGTTTTATTTTTCTTGTCCATGGGCAATATGACTTTCCAGACTAAGTCATTAATATTGAATGATTTTCCTTTCACCCTTTTGTTATATTCCATGGCTACCCTTTCCTTTTGTCTCATCAGGATTTCCAATGCATGCAATCTAACTTCATCCAACTCAACTAACTCATTCATCATCATTTCCCAATATAATGCAGCTGGAATTTCGTTTTGTCTTTGAATTCGAACTGATTGTAGATGAATTTCTACTGGCAAAACTGCATCATAACCAAATGTGAGTTGGAAAGGTGTGGTATTAGTAGCTTCTTTAGGAGATGTTCTACATGCCCATAGTATTTGGTCCAAAGTTTTGTGCCAGTTCCTTGGCTTTTTAGCAATATGTTTCTTGATTAACCCTATTATCACTTTATTAGCTGCTTCGACCTGACCATTTGCTTGAGCATAATATGGCGTTGATGTTAGTAATCTAAACCCCATTTCTTGAGCGAACTCTTGCATCTTCCTACCAGTAAACACAGAACCTTGGTCTGTGGTTATGCTTTCTGGCAATCTGAACCTGTAGATAATTTGTTTCTGTATAAACTCAATAATAGCCTCTTGATCAGCAACTATTAATGGTATTGCTTCGATTCACTTGGTAAAATAATCTATTCCTACCAAGATATATTTCTGTCCTTTAGACGAAGCAGGATTTATTTCTCCTATTAAATCCAATGCCCATCCTCTGAAGGGCCATGGTTTAATGATTGAATGCAACTCACTTGCAGGGGCATGTTGAATCCCTGCGTGTTTCTGGCATTCTTCACACCCTTTAGCAAAGTCTATACAATCTTTGAGCATGCTGGGCCAATACATGCCATATCGAAATAACAACCATTTCATTTTATGACCTGCTTGATGTGCCCCACATGCCCCATTATGGACTTCTGACAATGCTAAGTATGCCTCACTTTCTCCTAGGCATTTCAGTAATACGCCTTCTTGGGTCTTTTTGAACAATTCGTTTCCCATGAGGACATATGACAATGCTCTATATTTTATCTTCCTATCAACATCCAAAGTTGGATTTGTTAAATAACTCACAAGTGGACTTCGCCAATCTGCATCTGATAAGGTGTCTATGGCTAGTACTTCGAATCCCTGTTTCTCAGCATATCCTAATTTTATACTCTCTAGATCTGATGGTATGAATCTAGTAGCCATAACTCTACCTCTTAATTCGACCAGATCCTCAAAAATTTTGGCAGAAACTTTATAACCTGAAGCCAACTGTGCTAAGTCATTTGCTTCTTGGTTTTCTATTCTTGGTATATGTTGAATATCCATGTATTCGAATTTTCTAAGTAGCCGGTTAACTATGACGAAGTATATCATCAGATTTTCCTTTATGCATTTATACTCCTTTGTTATTTGCTTGACCACTAACTCTGAGTCTCCTTTAATTTCGACTCTAGTTGCCCCCAATTCCAACAAAGCTTCAAGTCCAACAATAAGCGCTTTGTACTCAGCTTCGTTGTTCGAGCAACGAGGACCATCTAATTTATACTTGAATTTTGTTGGAATTCCTTCAGGAGAAATTATAAGGACTCCAACACCACTACCATTCCTGTGGGTCGAACCATCAAAGTATAATTTCCAAGGTTGCATTTCAACGTAACTCATGACAGTCTGCTCAACCAGTGAATGGTCCACAATGAAATCAGAGATCACTTAGCCTTTCACAGCTTTTAAAGGCATGAAAGTCAAAGAATATTCTGTTAAGGCTAAAGCCCATTTACCAACTCTACTATGCATTATTGGTTTCGAAAGCATGTGTTTAATGACATCGAAATGAGATGAAACATAAATATCAATAGGCTTTATATAATACTTAAGTTTCATACAAGAAAAGTACAAACAGAGACATAGCTTTTCTATATTGCTATATCTAGTCTATGCATCATTCAATACTCTACTTAAATAGTATATGGCTCTTTCGATGCCATTGCTATCTTCTTGTGCTAATATACTACCTATACTAACTTCAGAGGAAGATATGTACAATCTCATGGGCTTTCCCCGTGAAGGTGGAGACAAGATGGGAGGCTGAGAGAGATATCTTTTTATCTTGTCAAATGCCTCCTGATGGGCTTCGTTCCACTCGAAGGCTTGGCCTTGCTTCAAACGAAGTAACGGAGAGAAAGCTTGGGTTCTTCCACTCAGATTCGAAATGAACCTTCTGAGAAATTTAATCTTCCCTAGCAAAGATTGCAGCTCCCTTTTTGACGTAGGTGCTTTCGTCTCCATTATGGCTTTGGTTTTATTTTGGTTGATCTCAATTCTTTTTTTGTGAACCACAAAGCCAAGGAAATCTCCAGCCTGCACAAAAAAATGCACATTTAAGGGGGTTCATCTTCAAGCCATGTTTTCTCATTCGTTCGAATGATTGGCTCAAATGATGCAAATGGGTTTCTGCAGATATAGACTTGATGACTATATCATCAATATACACCTGCATAAAAGTTTCAATGAAATCATGGAAAATCGAATTCATTGCCCTTTGATAGGTTGTCCCAGCATTTTTTAAACCAAAAGGCATCACCACCCATTCGTAGGTGCCTAAGGCTCCTGGGCAACGAAATGTTGTCTTGGCAACATTTTCTTCAGCAATAAAAATCTGATTGTACCCAGAGTATCCATCTAACATACTTAAATATTCGAATCCTGCAACAGAGTCTACTAACATTTCTGCCACAGGCATGGAGTACTCATCTTTAGGGGTTGCAGTATTTAAATCCCTAAAATCTATGCAGATTCTCAGAGAACCATTTTTCTTAATAACAGGCACTATATTTGCTAACCATTCGACATACCTTGTGGTTCTGATGAATCTGCAACGCAGCAACCTTTCGATCTCAGCTTTGATCTTTGTGAGAACCACTGGTGCGAATCTTCTAGGAGTTTGCTTGATGGGCTTCTTGCCATCCTTGATTGGAAGTCTATGTTCCACTAACTCCCTCTTTAAACCAGGCATTTCTTCATAATCCCACGCAAAGCAATCTTTGTTTTTCTTGAGGACTTCGATCACTTCCTGCTTGAGGCCTGGGTTAAGTTTTTCGCTTATGTAGGTTATTCTTTTCGTGTTCTCATCCCTTAAGTTTACTTCTTCGAGTGGATCCTGCGCCAACATTTTGGCACCTGAGTCTATGGGGTCCCTCTCGAAGCCTAAGGGTTCTTTATCATAGATGGCGTCCAGCCTTTGATCTATTTCGAGTTCTTCAAAGGGTGAGCCTTTCGAGCTTCCCCCATTTATTTCGTTCACCTTTACAGCCAGTTTATTTGTTTCAGCCTCTAAGGCCGCCTTTGATTCGTTTTCAGCCATATAGGCCGAAATCCTTTCAAAAAAGGAGGACTCAGTCATGAGCACGGTTGTTGAATTCCCAGCCTGCTGGCTGTCTTTGTATAGTACCTTCGACGCCTTCATCTTCACTGATTATTCTTCTATCCCAATATATGCCATCATGGCGAAGGGTCATATAATAGTGTGCATTTCTGGTTTCGTTGATTTCATCATTTGGGACACAAGGAGCAATCTTTGCCAGATGTTTGTCATAATTCCTCTTGTCAACTAAGTTGACTGCTGTCATGAAGTAACTCTAGTCCGCTTCAATGTTCTCCACGATCCCATCTTCTCTCCATAAAACTAATCTCTGGTGCATTGACGAAGGAACTGCTCCTACGCCATGGATCCACTCTCTTCCCAGCAACAAGTTGTAGTTGGCCTTGGCTTCGATCACCATGAACATGGTGGGCCTACAGCTTGAGCCTATCGTCAAGTCCAATTGAACCACCCCCAATGTTTTGCCTACTTTCCCTTCATAATTGGATAGAACCATGTTGTGTGGTTTGATGTCTCCTTCGCGTATTTCTAGCTTTTTCAGCATGAAATGGGGTATTAAGTTAATTGCAGCGCCCCCATCCACTAACACCTTATTGACGCCATGGGCACCAACCTTTGTCCGAATAAATAATGGCTTCAGATGATTTTTCATAGCTGGTTCTGGACGCTCGAAGAACGCATTCTGCTCCTCGACAGCTCCGTTATCCATCACGTAATAACACACAGGCTTATGCTTCATCAGATCTATGGTATCTTCTTCCTCATACTCTTCGATTTCAGTTTCTTGTCCAAACTCACAAGGAAGTACATATACCACGTTTCAATTGATATTGAGCAAAGACTCCCCCTCTGATTCGAAGTTGTCCGTTAGCATATCTTCGTCTTCTTCTGGACCTGGAGTGTATTCCTTTGACTCATTTGGTTGTACTTCAGAGAAGAGTCTCCTACTAACTGGGGGTTTGTCTTCAGTCTGATTATTTGGTGTGGGTTTGTTGGTGCTAGATTCACCTTGGTTTTTTATTGACGTTGCTCCTTTATTTGCCACAGCTTCCCTTTCAGCCTTTCGAATTCTCTGCTGCCTTCGCCATTGAGATCTTGACATGAGGTTTCTACCTTTGTAGTTCTCTAACCTCACTTCTTCCCTCTTCGCTATGTTGAACTTCCTTTTATATGTCATAGCGTGGCGTGCGTTTTGTTCATTGTTTCTCCATTTGTTTTTGCCTTTGTCAGTTCTGACTTGCAGCCATTTGTCTGTTGGAACTTCAGCAGGAATTTTGAACGTCACTCTTCGAGCGCCCTTGGGATGAGGACTATCAGGCCTTCGTTGATTGTATTTGCTATCGAAACGTTAGCCCATCTGAACAGTCTCTTGGTGGTTCCAGCAAGGGGCGAAAGGGATTGTTTCGAAGGCTCTGGCCATGCTTTGATCATACACAGCGGAACACCTTGGGCATATCAAGCATTTGGTTGCCCCTTTGTAGCAGCGAAGCAGAAATCCCAACAAACTTTCTCCAGCTTTAGAATAACACCTGAATAACTGGTTATCCTGGCGCCAGTTGATGCCAGTTCGTGCCCTTTGTACCCTCTCGAAGTTTGCAGCAATTCTCTGATTGCAGAGGATGCTGCACCTAGGGCATAGTATCATTCCCGTATCTCCTTTGTGGCACATCATGAGGTAATCCTTAAGACTAGCATCCCCAGCATAATTATCCTCCATTTTATACTTTTCTTTTTCTAAGTATCTCTCCACCTCCTCCATTTCAGAACGAGGTCTCTCCATATCCACCATGTTTACATCAACATCCTCCCCCTTAGTGTCATCATCCCCCCATCCTGTAGGTTTTATATCTTCAATTTGGATTTTTGAACTCTCTGGGGCAGAATACTTGACCAAGTAGTCAAACTTTCCACTGGGCTCCCCTAAAGTATCCCATATTTCTTTCTGAGGGGAGGTTGGCTTCGTGATCTGGACTTTCTCCAATTCTAGCCTCAGGCCTTCAGTAACCTGTGTCAACTCTTGCTTTTGATTTTCCTGGCCTTCAGTAGCCTGGATTTCTTTTGCAACAGCTAAAGGTGTTGCTTCGATCGAAGTCTCTGGTTGCCTGTGGACGTCTTCAGTGACCCCCTTGTTGACTTCAACTAACACCCAACTCTCATTCTCAGTGCCTTTCTCTCCTAATGGAGTGTCATTTTGATCTGCTTCCACCATGTTGATTTCTCCAATGCATACAGGCTCGGAGTAATTGGTGCCTGCGACATCCAAAGGATCTTCATCTACTTTCATCTTTGGTTTATCAGTGAATTTCAGTCTGCCATCTTTAATTGCATTCTGAATTAGGTCCCTGAAAAGAAAACACTGTGAGGTTTTATGGCCTAGGAAACTATGATACTTGCAAAATCCTCTTTTCTTCCTTTGATCTAAAGGAGGTATTTTGACATTTGATGGCACAATGAGTTGGCCATCTTTGACAAGTAAATCATAAATCTCGTCACACTTAGTTACATCGAAGGTATAAACCTTCTTTGAGAATTTGTCACTTTTCTCATTTTCAACAATTTCTTTCCCTTTTGTGGGAACTAATAATTTGCAGGAGTAAGGTGGGGCCTGTTTTAATTCAGCGAGATCAATTTCGACCTCTTCGAATTCAGGGTAATCTTCTGATTCCTCAGCTCCAACATAGGAGACCCTTTCTTTCTTGTTATTTTTAAAAACTCTGGCCTTTTCGGCCTTTAGCCTTTCGACCTGTCGAACCCTATTGGCCAATTGAGCCATATCCCTCAAGTATTGTGTGTCTAATTTCTTTCGAATGGAGTAATCCAGGCCGCCAGCAGCCATGTCGACTAACTCATGTTCAGGAACTACTGTAAAGCATCTAGATTTCAAGAGCCTGAATCTATTCAGATAATCATCTATGGGTTCAGTAAACTTCCTCTTGACACTGGCTAGTTCCTTCAGACTTATTTTAGATTGTCCCATGTAGAACTGTTCATGGAATAATCTCTCCAACAGAGCCCAAGTATCTATGGACCCAGGAGGTAAAGTGGTGAACCATGTGAAAGCGTTTTTAGTTAGGGAACTTGGGAAATATTTGATCCTAAGGTCTTCATTATTCGCTATATCTCCTGCTTCGGTTAGATACCTGGCTATGTGTTCGACTGTTGATTCATTGGTATCCCCAGCAAACTTTGTGAACTTAGGGACTTTATATCCCCTTGGTAAATCAGTGTGCATTATGTAATCTAATATAGGAGAGGCATAATTTGTCCTTCTAATTCGTGTGTTGAGGCCATTTTGGGCCATGATTCTTTCTATCATGGTGGTTAAATTATTCTCTACCAAGATGTTATCGTTTCGAATTCTGTGAACGACTGCATCAGCATCTTGATTTCGACCCACCATGACAACTCCTCTAGGTTGTTCTCCTCGAAACTCTGGGACTTCTAGCCTTTCGACCCTTGCCCCTGGTTCCATGATTTCCCTTTGTGGGCCTTGAATCATTGGGGCTTCTAACCTTTGTGCCCTTGCCTCCAAATTAACCTCCTCTCTGGATGGTCTATAGGGTGGGTCGTTAGCAACTTGTTCTATGATAGGTACGTTTGCTCGAATTCCCGCCTGATTCTGCCTACGCCTTTCTGGGGGAGCGAAAAAATCTGCTATTCGACTCATGTTATCCGCGTTTTCTCTGTTCGTCACAGTTACATTTTGTACTATTGGGGCAAAGATCTCCTGCATAGTTTGTGCTAATACTCCTATCATATTATGGTTACTGTCATCCATTAATTTCCTAAAGGCCAACTGATTTTCTGTGGTTAAGATAGGCATTGCACTATAACCCACTGATCCTTGGTTATTTGTCATAAATTGGTTTGCCCCAGACCCAGACCCTAATTATGGTGACGTATTCGATGTCGAAGTGTGCAGACCCGCCATAAAAGATGTTGGCATTCCATAAGAGGAATTTTTGTGTCTGTTAGCATCGAACCCGGGTGGTCTAGTTAGTGGGGTGGCGAAATGGGTTTGTGTCCCTGATGGTGGGACGAATCCCCCAGGATAACCAATGGTTCTAGTATTTCCTAGGATCGAACTGTTAGTTGACATGCCACTTGTTCCATTAGTAGCTACACTACTGGTAGAAGATGCAACAGACTGTGCGTTCGAAGGGATCGCATTAGATGTTCTCATCGAAGCGGACATATTAGTGCCTGTTGTATGTGGGATATTTTGTTCCCCTTGTTGATTGTCTGGATTAGACATCTTGCTTAAACGTTTTCTTCTGGGTAAGGGTTGGTTGCTATTGGTTATTCTACCACTTATAAGGTTCATATAACAACAAACTTATCACTCATAGAATACTTTTACAATGGTTATGTCTCAACAATTTTTTACTTTGTCCTAAATTTCGTAATGACCAATGACGGGTCCCACCGGGTGTGCCAATTTGTTTACAGTTATTTCTGGTAAACAACCGCTAGTCCTCCAAACTATCAAATAATCTTAATGACTGTTATTTAATCTCTCTGGTAACTTGCAGGATCGACTAGATTGATCCTATGGTGTATTGGTCATGTGGATAATTCTCATTATAGAACTAATATTCATGGTTGGTATTTAGAATGTTGTGTAGGTGTTCAACTTACTTCGATTACTCTATTAAAGATCTAATGACATGATCAAGTAAATACGTGCGAAACTAAATTGCATGAATAAAGGTTCAATTGTAAAGACATGTAAAACTGCAAAAAGACAAGGAAATAACTTCGAAGTATAAAAGCATGTACTGTAAAAGATTTTCTGGAAGGTAAAAGACTCGAAATATAAAGAAAGCGTTTAAATGCAAGAAATCATTAAAATGACTTTGAATGAAAAAGGTGTTCGAATGATAAAAGCATGAAGATAAAGGCATGAAATATACAAAAGTTTCTGAAATGTAAAGGATTTGAAATAGAAAGAAAACATTTAAATGCAAGACATCAGTAAAAGATTTCGAATGAAAATACTTTAATGTAAAGGCTTTTGAATGATATTGACATGAAGATAGAAGAAAAAAAACTGGAAATGATAAAGAGTTTTATTGAATCATAAACATTTGGTGTTATCATACGTACATTGTTCGAGCATTCGTTTCCCTAGCCATGTGGTATTTTGAATGTTTACTGAATTTTTGTACAATAGATATGACACACAAAATCCTAATGCTAAGACTTCTATTTATACTACTTCGACCATAATGGTCTTGCCTATAAGATTCTGCCACGTTCAGAACATGCAAAGCAATGCCCTTCTCTAGCTTCCACACGTCTTCGAATGCTCCAGCACATATATTTTAAATTTCGAACATCCTGCTTGCGTTTGAATTTCAAATGTTTTGGCACTCTTCGCTTCGAACTCATTTCTTGGACACAGCCTTGTTACCACTTCGAGACTTCTTTTGAATATATCCCCATAACTGTCACTCGAAGCTCTGAGCTTAGACATTCCCATTCGAAGCACTGCTTCTACCATTTCGAAACATGACATCTTGCTTTATTCCAACGAAACATCCAACTTGCTTCACTTCGAACAGTATCATCAAAATCTTTAGCCAACATGAATGTAATAGCTTTAAATAGGACCTTTAATATTTTTTATCGCTTTATTTACTTTCCGCAATTTAATTTCAAGGGTTGTTTTTTGCGATGTAAATACCCGACGCCTTGTAATAGTTAGATTTAATTTCCGCAATCCATAAACTGATTAGATGTTTGGTAATAGGGAATGCATGACAAGATCGAATGTATGAACCTAAAATCAACATAGATAACCCATAACAGGTACAAAGATAATATTAACCGAAATAACACACTCGCACATGCGCACTCTTAGGGTACACCTCACTTGGTTGCCTTCGAACGTGGTCATTGAGTATAAGAAGTTTTAGAAGTCGCCCTCTTGTCCAAAGATCATAGTTGCCTCGAAACGGTTGCCTCGGAAAAATGATCTAAGACATTAGGGTTACCGCTAAGGTGTCCTAACATTGCTTTAGTGACCACACGTCCCTTAATCGAATTGACCCTTAAACTCCAACGACGATGCTACCTACTCATCAATAGTGGGATAACATTGTCTAAAGGACATTAGTACAGATTGATTCCATTTTCGAGTAGGTAGATGGTTCTTAAGTACTTGCTCACTCAAAGCAAAACAAAACTTTTCGCACTTACACATTTCAAACAAAAACTTCTTTCAAACCCACAAACACAAAGAAAAGAAAATTTTGAAAACATTATGAGCAAGTACCTAAGAGCCCGTGGATAACCACGGATAGAAAGGGTGCTAACACCTTCCCTTTCTATAATCTACCCCCCGGACCCGAGAAACATCTCGAAAAAGGAATTTTTCTGTGCTTTTTTCCTTTCCTTGTTGGATAAAATAAAAGGCGGTGGCGACTCTTGCTTACCGCGACATTTTGCAAAAACAAACGCAAAACGCAAACCAGCATTCCAAAAACAGTCAGTTCTATTCCACCGTATCACAGAACTGGCGACTCTACTGGGGAATATTCATAAGTGGGGTGTACTTTAGGATTAGATCATTGTGTTTTCAATTGTATGCTTTGTATGATTTATATTTGTGGGCTTGTATCGGAGTTTCTATAGATCCTAACCCGGATCTAGGGATACCCTTTAGGTAAGTAGCAATAAACTGTGAGGGAACTGTACGACGTAGACCGATACGGTTGAAGCAGTAGCTACGTTGATGTGGCACTTTAGATTGTACCGTTATCCCTTGTGTTAGAACGAGGAGAATATGGGTCATCTAAGGGGTCATCAAGCACCAACTGACCTTAGAACCTTTAAATTGACCAACTTGGCCATAGAACTGTAGCAGTATGCTACACTCATTGAGACTAAACTCTCGCGATGATTCCGGCCGCAAGAAAAGGTTTCTAAACTAGAATTATGACCGATTGAGGGTAGTCAGTGATATTGAGATCCTCTAGAACCCGGTTACTATTTTTAGGACAGGTTTAAACCAACTAAACTGAAAGAGGGTAGTACCTAAGCTCTTTGCCACCCTGAAATCTAAGGGCTCTTTGTGTGACTTGTGTGCCTTTACCATGTTTGCTATTTGTGGATACTTGTGATGTGCTTTCTATCATGACATCATGACATCATGACATTGCATACATCTTGCATTGGACTAACCTATTTCAAAGACAAGAGGGATTCATCTTTGTTCTGTTTTGTAGGTCATCATGATGCCTATGCGTAGGAATACCATCCGGATTAACTTTATCCAGGTTCCTACCTTGCTTAAAGAGTTGATTGCAAATATGCCTGATACTACTTCCTTCCTCAGAAGACATGGTTATCTTCTCAGTTTGGTCACCTCTAAATTGGACGAGCAGATGATGAATGTTCTGGTCCAATTCTATGATCCATTGTACCATTATTTTACTTTCCAGGACTACCAGCTGGTTCCCACCTTAGAAGAATTCTCTGATCTGCTCGGTATCTCCATTCTGGAGCAGACCCCGTTTACTGGTTGGGAGAAGATTCTTAGGCCCGGAGAGATTGTTGCAGCCCTTCATTTGACAAAGGATGAGGTAATGGATAATTGGGAGACTAGAAGTGGAGCAAAGGGCTTTCTGACTAAGTTCTTGGTTGGTAAGGCTAACTATTTCTGGGATAGTCTAGACTTTAAGGCATTCGAGGATATTCTGGCTCTTCTGATATATGGCTTGGTATTGTTTCCGAACTCTGACTCCTTCGTTGATGTAAATGCGGTGAAAATCTTCATCTCTCGCAATCCTGTACCCACTCTCTTGGGTGACATCCTTCATCAGCTTTATGCTCGTACTGCCCGAAAGCGGGGAACCTTGATGTGCTGTGCTCCTTTATTGGCGAGGTGGTTTATTTCGCACCTCCCCAAGTCAGTGCTGAAGAACAAAGAAGGCATGGGCTGGGCTTATAGAATTATGTCTCTTTCTCATAATGACATTATCTGGACTCTCAAGGGTATGGACGAGGAGGTTATCATTGATCGCTGTGGGGAGTATCCCAATGTTCCACTGTTAGGAACCCATGGAGTAATTTCTTACAATTCGTGCTTGGCCTTACGTCAGTTTGGGAGAGCCAGAAGAGAAGGGTCTCATGAGATGCTAATGCCTAGTATCGTCTTTGACTTTCAAGGGGATATCGATGAGCAACGTCGCAGATTCATAAGGGCTTGGGATAGAGTGCACATATGCGATCCACACGAGCTGGGCCCGAAGACTTCTCTGCCAATGGAGCCATATCTCAGATGGGTCCGTATCCGTGCCCAAAAGCTGGGTATGCCATATGAAGCCGTCCGGCCCATCATTGTTGAAGTTGCTAATGAAGAAGGGGTTCTTCCAACCATCCTCCATCCTCATATGCCCACTGACATTGGGGCACTGAAAAGGTCTTGGATGCAACTGAGGGAAGAACGGGATTCTTACTGAGAGAAGTTCAACGAGCAGGAGCAGAAAATCCAGAGGTTGACTAGGCAGTTGGAGAACGAGCGGATTCTCAATGACTATGTCCGCACCGACAAGAAGAGACCATGGGAGCATTGATTGACCTTGGATTGTTTCTTTTCCAGTTTTTATTTACTTTTCAGTATTTCCATTCTTGTAACGCCCTGAGGGCATCAGTTGAACAATCTAAATTCCAAAGTTTATCTAATAAAGTGTGTTTCATTTCTTGTTTACAAATTCGAATCTCCCGATTTTCTTTGAAATCATAATCATACGCATTGCATCTCATGCACTCCATAACAGGTACCCATTATAGGTCTCTTATCTTCTTCGCTGTTTATTTCAGCACTCATCATGTCTGCTGAACCTTCAACTGAGCAAGCCATCAAGGCCCTCCATGCCCAGAATGCTCAATTCCAAGAGTTGTTCATGAATCTAGCTAAGGGTCAGCAAGACCTGAAGACCCTGATTCTGAAAGAGAAGAAGAAGAAGAAGAGGATAATCCTGTTTAACACAGGGCACAGGTTTGGAAACAGGCTACATAATGAAGTTGATCTGACCACCTCATCTGGAGGGAAAGATAGTCAGGAAGAAAGGAGGGCTCCTAGCCCTGTGGTCTCCGACAACGAGACAAACTTCGATGAATAACAATATCCTTCCGCTGAGGATAGATACAAATAACTGGAAGACCAGTTGAGGGCTATGGAAGTTCAGAAAGTGCCTGGTCTGGACTTTGGTGATCTAGGTGTATCATCTGGGGTGGTAATTCCCCACAAATTCAAGGCACCAGCCCTTGCTAAGTATGACGGAGTTTCTTGTCCGAAGCTGCACCCCCGGTCATATGTAAGGAAGATTCAGCTGTACACCGCTGATAAGAACCTATGGATCCACTTCTTTCAAGACAATCTCTCAGGGACTCAGCTTGAATGGTTTTATCAGTTGGACGAAGCCAGTATCCGCAGTTGGGAAGATTTGGCTACTGCTTTCTACAAGCAGTACCAGCACAACTCCGACCTCGCTCCCACGCGTACCCAACTCCAGGGTATGTCAATAGGAACGGGTGAAGGATTCAAAGATTATGCTCAAAAGTGGAGGGACCTCACCGGAAGAGTACAACCAACCTTGGCTGATCGGGAGCTTGTGGACATGTTTCTGGGGACCCTGTCTGGTCCATTTTTCAACCACCTGATTGGGAGCTCTTCGTCTGGGTTTACAGAGCTTATTTTGACCGGTGAGAGGATTGAGGCTGGTATTAAGGCCGGTAAGATACAGAAGGGTGCCTCATCAAGCACCGAGAAGAAGCCCTTTAAGAAAGAGTCCAGTGTTGTCTACAGTGCGAGGAGACAGAATAGACTTGAACACCGCCAAGCTGTTAATGCAGTTGTTATTTCAAAACCTGCTGGTGCTCCTCAGTACAATAATCAACAGAAGGATGAGAGACCTCGAAGGCAATTCACCCGTCTCAACATGACCTTATCTCAGATTCTGCCACAGTTACTGAAGACCAATCTGGTGATTCCAAAGGAAGCCCCAAAGAATCCAAATACAACATCACCAAAGTACAACCCTAATGCCCGCTGTGCTTTTCACTCTGATAGCCCAGGGCATAATATGAATGATTGTTAGGTTTTGAAGAACAAGGTATAAGACTTGATCGATGCGAAAGAGATTGAGTTCGGAACACCAGAGAAGCCTAAACAAGATGTAGGGGTGAATGCTATCAGGGATGACGATGATGAAGAGTTTGACATTGACAGCTGGATTTACCCAACTGCCGATGGTGGATTAAGCAACTGGACAACGAAGGATTCTATGCATGTTTCCGTTATTACCCAGTAATGAAACTTTTGTTTTGAATATGTAACAGACAATGTTTTAAACTTTATGGCCCGATGTCTTACCCGGGGCACTATGGCTTCATTTGTGAAGGCTTTATGTGTGTCATTTTCATATATCATTAATAAAAGCATTGGACGTTCTTGCATTTCAAATTTTATGCTCCTTGTTTTTCTTTATTATATATTGCAAAAACAACTATTTTACACACACTCACATATACAGGTCCATATCCACTCTGGATCTCACTGGTAACGACTCTGCTACTACCAATTATAACTTCGAAAATCCGATCAACTTAGCCGAAGACGAAGGTGAAGATGATTGTGAAGTTCCTGGTGAACTTGCAAGACTGTTGCTTCAGGAAGAGAGGGACATACAGCCATATGAAGAGCCGGTAGAATCAGTGAATCTGGAAACAGAGACAGATAAGAAAGAGGTCAAGATCGGTGCAAATCTAGAAGCTAGCGTGTAGCAACGGTTGATTCAGATGCTGCGTGACTATGTTGAGATCTTTGCCTGGTCTTACGAAGATATGCCTGGGTTGGATACCGATATTGTGGTTCACCGATTGCCTACCAGGGAAGACTGTCCTCCAGTAAAACAGAAGGTCCGCCGAATGCGTCCAGAGATGTCTGAGAAAATCAAGGCTGAAGTTATGAAACAGTTTGACGCCGGTTTTCTAGCAGTTACTTCTTACCCTCATTGGGTGGCCAACGTGGTTCCTATGCCGAAGAAGGATGGTAAGGTCCGAATGTATGTCGATTATAGGGATCTGAACAGGGCAAGCCCCAAGGATGATTTCCCTCTGCCTCATATCGACGTTCTGGTTGACAACACCGCTCAGCACAAGGTATTCTCCTTTATGGATGGTTTCTCCGATTATAATCAAATTAAAATGACTCCCAAAGACATGGAGAACACAACCTTTGTTACTTAATGGGGTACCTTTTGCTACAAGGTCATGCCTTTTGGACTGAAGAATGTTGGGGCAACGTATCAGCGTGCCATGGTTGCTTTGTTTCATGACATGATCCATCATGAGATTGAAGTATACGTCAACGATATGATTGTAATGTCCCAGACTGAGAAGGAACACCTTGACCATCTGCATAAGCTGTTTGACAGGCTGAAGTTGTACAAGCTGAGGTTAAACCCGAACAAGTGCACCTTCGAGGTGAGATCTGGCAAGCTACTGGGTTTCGTCGTGAGCGACAAAGGTATTCAAGTGGATCATGCAAAGGTGAAAGCCATACAGGAAATGTCAGCTCCCAAAACAGAGAAAGAAGTCAGAGGCTTCCTGGGACGACTGAACTACATTTCCTGATTCATCTCGCACCTAACTACTACTTGTGAGCCAATCTTCAAGCTACTGAAGAAAGATCAAGTGGTAAGTTGGAACGATGAATGTCAGGACGCTTTTGAAATAATCAAAGAGTATCTCCAAGAGCCACCTATTCTTATGCCACCAGTTGAAGGGAGACCCTTGATCTTATACTTGACAGTACTCGATAACTCAATGGGGTGTGTACTGGGTCAGCATGACGAGTCTGGCCGAAAAGAGCACGCTATTTATTACCTTAGCAAAAAGTTTACCGACTGTGAGACCCGATACTCACTGCTTGAGAAAACTTGTTACGCTTTGGCATGGGCTGCTTGCCGGCTGAGACAGTACATGCTGACTCACACTACCCTGTTGATTTCAAAGATGGATCCAATCAAGTATATCTTCAAGAAGCCTGCTTTGTCCGGAAGAATAGCAAGATGGCAGATGATATTGACTGAGTATGACATCCAGTACATGACCGAAAAGGCAATCAAAGGAAGTGTGTTGGCAGACCATTTAGCATATCAGGCAGTGGATGATTACCATTCTATGAACTTTGAATTCCCGGACGAGAATATCATGTTGGTAACTGATTGTGAGACACCTGGACCAGATGAAAGACCTGAGGAAGGATCCTGATGGTCTATGTGCTTTGATGGGGCTTCAAACGCTTTGGGTAATGGAATTGGTGCTGTGATCATATCCTAAAGGTTCTCATACTCCATTTACCGCCTGACTATGTTTCAACTGCACCAACAATATGGCGGAGTATGAAGCATGCATCATGGGTCTTCGAGCAGCAATTGACCTAAGGATTAAGTTTTTAAGTGTTTTCGGAGATTCCACTCTGGTGATCAGTCAGATCAAAGGCAAGTGGGATACGAAACACCCAAATCTTATTCCTTATAAAGAGCTTGTGTTGACATTGCTTCCCCATTTCGAGGATATAACCTTTGAACACTTCCCTAGAGAGGAGAATCAGTTGGCGGACGCGCTGGCTACGATGTCTTCTATGTTCAAGGTCAATTGGGACAACGAAGCTCCCCGGATCATCATTGAAAGATTGGACGAACCTGCACATTGCTGTGATCTTGAGACTGAAGAGGTAGCCGATAAACCCTGGTTTCATGAGGTGAAGAGGTATCTTGAAGCTCAGGAGTACCCCGAGGGTGCATCTGTTAATGACAAGAAGTTTATGCGGAGATTCGCGGCAAAGTTCTTCATCAGCAATGGCATCCTATACAAGTGTAACCACGATTCAACCTTGCTGCGTTGTATGGATAAGAATGAAGCAGAAAGGATCATGGCGGAGTTACATGAAGGTACTTTCGGAACTCATTCCAGTGGACATACCATGGCAAAGAAAATCCTTCGGGCAGGATATTATTGGTCCACAATAGAAGCTGACTGTTATCAGCATTCTCAGACATGTCACAAGTGCCAGGTTTATGCTGATAAGATGCACATACCTCTAGTACCTCGGAACGTCTTGACGACACCTTGGCCTTTTGCAATGTGGGGCATTGATATGATCGGCGAGGTCAGACCTACATCATCCAACAGGCATCGTTTCATCCTGGTAGTTATTGATTATTTTACGAAGTGGGTTGAAGCAGCTTCCTTTGCTACTGTAACCAAGAACGTCGTGGCACGGTTCATTCGGCACAATCTGATTTGTTAGTATGGTGTACCAGAGAGGATCATTACGGACAATGGTACCAATCTCAACAACAAAATGATCACCGAGCTCTACGAGCAATTCAAGATACAACATCATAACTCTTCTCCTTATCGGTCGAAGATGAATGGGGTTGTCGAAGCGGCTAATAAGAACATTAAGAAGATTGTGCAGAAGATGACAATGACATACAAAGACTGGCACGAGATGTTACCGTTTGCTCTTCATGGGTACCGTACTTCAGCGCGGACGTCAACAGGGGAAACACCTTACTCCTTGGTATATGGCATGGAGGCAGTCTTGCCTATTGAAGTTCAGATACCCTCTCTTAGAATCATGAAGGATGCAGGTTTGAGTGAAGATGACTGGATCCAGACCCGACTTGATCAGCTGAACCTAATCAATGAAAATAGACTTACTGCTATTTGTCATGGTCAGACGTACCAAAAATGGATGATCAAGGCATTTAACAAGAAAGTTAGACGACAAGAGTATCAAGTTGGGGATCTGGTAATCAAGCGCATTATCTTACCTCAAGGCGATCCCAGGGGCAAATGGACCCCTACTTACGAAGGGCCATTTGTGGTTAAGAACATTTTCTCAGGATGAGCTATGATTCTAACCACCATGGATGGTGACGACCTTCCTCACCCCGTCAATACAGACATAGTAAAAAGATACTACGCATAATCAAATACCCGTTAGGTTGACATACCTAGGCAAAAATAAGGGCTTCCCGGTGAACCAAAAGGGTTTGGGAAAAAATAAGGGATGAAAATGAAAAAATCTGTACACCCGGCAAGTCGAAAACCTGAAAAGGCGGCTTGGGCAAAAAGGGGTATCCCGACGGACTGAAAACCCGAAAGGGCGGTCCAGGCAAAAGTTAGGGATTAAAGCGTAACACTATGTCTCATTGGATCACCTTGCATCCAGACTTCGGTATCAACTATCAAGCTCAGACGGTACTAATCAATCTGATTCACCTTCAACCAATAGCAAAGTGATGAGATGCTCGAGGACATAAAGGCAATGGCAAAGTTGGAACCCAGTGGGATTATTCACATAGCTGTTTTGTTTTGTTTTCACAAATTGTATAAATTATATTTGTTCGGCGGCGTTCTCTTACTAGGACGTCAGCCTCTTGTACAAAAACGCTTATTTTCAGGTTGAACTTCAAATCAATACAAATTCATTTTCAGACAAATTTCAGACTATTTTTCCTTTATCTGTTTTGTTTTGCCAAGAACGTCCAATGTTCATTTTTGATATATGCATTTGACATTAATTGTTGCTCATAAATATTTACATGCGAAACAAAAGACAAATTACTGGTAATATCAGAAGCAGGGGCAATAGAATTGTCCAAGATGTATAGTTGCCTTGTCCACCAGGTACAAAGGTAAATTCAGCTGAAGAATATGGCTAAGATACTCTCACTCCCCACAGAGTAAGACAGTAATGGTAGTTCTCCCCCAACTGAGACTTACAACATGGAATGAATGAGTCGGTAATACTCTCCCCAAGCAGAGTTTATCTACCATCAACACTGGAAAGACTTGATATCCCCAGCAGTCTTAATATTCCCTAACGGAGTATAAGAATGTTCCCCGGCAGAATACAATATACCCCCAGTGGAGTCAATATTTTCCAGCACGGTCTAAAAAGCTTCCCCAATGGAGTTGAATCATCATCCTCAGTAGACTCTGGGAGTTTACCCCCAACGGAGTACAAAAATAAATCTCCCCAGCCGAGCTCAAAGGATTATCCCCACAAGAGCCTAAAAGGGTTATCCCCAGCAAGTTGCAACTGAAAGATCATCCCCAGTGAAGTTCTTTCCTTTCACAAACAGGAATTCAATCCTCAACAGATTCAGTATCACCAGTAACGGTAGTCCATCCCCAGTGGAGTTTATCAGTGGAATTCTCAGCAGAGCATCTCTTCCCCACAGAGTCATCTTCTCATCAGTTTATTCCCCAACGGAGTTATCTTCTCCTGCTAGTTTATTCTCGCAATCACCTTCGTTCATCATCCCCAGCGGAAACGAAGAATTCAACTCTATTCTCCAGCAGCTCCGGGATTTATTTTCCCCAGCTAAAACATTACATTTCCATACATCATGATACATGCATAAACGCATCATACCGTACAATCTCATTTATGTTGAGAACATCATTGCTTGATCCATATCATGCATTGCATATGACTGACCTTTACCTTTCAGGAAAGATGCAGTTAAATTCTCAGCTATATCAAAACCTCATGTTGTACCCCAAAATTTGCCCTCCCATATTCTTCAAGATTTGCCAAGATCAAGGTTCAAAATCTCCCAAGGGTTGCACAGTCCAATTGCCTCCCAACAGTCAAAATTAGGGTTTTGGTCCTGGCAAAGAAATTGAAGTTTCCAAGGGTCTAATCAAGTCCCACATGCCCACATACATTGTCAAGCATTCATATGCCAAGTTTCAAGACTCACAGCATCAAGTTGCACAGTCAAAAACCCTAATTGCTTCACAGTCAACTGCAGGGGCAAAATGGTCATTTGACAGTCAAAAGTCAAAAAATTTGGTCAACATCTTATTTTGAAGCCACAAACATCATTTGATCAATTCTTGATCATGATTCTCAAAGCATGGCTCAAAAAACCTCAAGATGCAAAAGTTTCTATTTTTGGACAGTTGAAAAAGTCAACTGCAAATTGACCATGGCATAACTTCTTCATGGTTTATCAGAAAAATCCCATCCAAAACTCATTTTGAAGATAATGACATTTCCTACAACTCATCTTCACACTTCAAGTCCAAGAAATGCTCTCACAAAAAGTTATCAATCTCAACATTATAGGTCATTTTCAAAAGTCAACAAAAGGCACTTTAAGTCAAAGACCATAACTTGACATTGGTAAATCAAAATGACATGGGACCAAAGGCATTGGTTAGAGGACTTCAATAACATTCCAAAATGTCAAAGAACATGATCAAATCATAAAAATTGAGCAAGATATGCCTTGTGGAAGTTGGGAAAGTTTTGGGAATTTTAAAAAGTCAACTTTGCACAAAAGGCTTCAAAAATGCTAATGGGCCTCAATTTCTTCCATGAATCATCACCCAAAGGCTATGCACGACCCATTGACCTCCAAGGGAGTTATTTTCTCATTTTTGATTAATTATTTGAATTTTTATTATTATTAATTCACTTAATTAAAATTAAATATGAAAAAATAGCAAATAATACCTTTCAAATCTTTTTGTACAGAGATTTCATCCATTATGAATCAAATATTTCGTGCATCACTCAAAAGGGAAAGTTTCTACATGATTGGCAATGATTGGCATGAAAAAGATTGAAAAAAGGATATGGAAAATCAAATATTCAAAATCATAAATGGATGGATTTTGGGCTGGCTTTTTGACCTAATTCTACTCACATACATATGCAAGGTTGAAACCTAAAGCATTAGAACACAAGAGATGTGCAGGGATCAAAGAACCAAATTGCATTTTTTCACAAAAAAGTTGAAAACTATTTTGACATCTAGAGCATAATTCAAAGCTCCAAACGCATTCCAACACATTGCCAAGGGATCCAGGAAGCTTTTGCAATCGAAACCACATCTCCAGACCTCCAGAAGTGGTAGAACGACATCATACTTTTCATCAAAATTTTCATAATCGTGTTTCACTTTTCATGCATGATTCATGTTTTTTAATGGTTGATTTATATTAACATGAATATTCTGAAGCTATTGGTGCCCTTTAATTGAACTAACAGTGCCTGTATCAAAAGTTGCCATTGACATTCGCTAGGGTTTCAGAGCTCCAGATTTGGGGCTTTACACATGTGGAAAAATTAGGCCTTAAAACCTATGCCAATGGAATCAGGACATCCAAACGAATGGAATCCACACCTCGCGCCCAATTTATGTTGATCTATGTGCTAATCGCTATTTTCAGGTTTTGTAGTTGGTGGGGGTTTAAAACCCCCGCTATTTGGTATTATTTGCAGGAATAAAAGGAAGACGATGCTAGCGTGTCCAAGCCTGACTGGATGATTCAAATATTGGCGCGTGATTTCTTGCTTTAGGCCACTAGCGCTTGTTTTCATGTATATTATTTACGTTCTACTATAATAACAAAGAGACTCAATGGCCTGGATGGTTGATGCGCTGGCTTGCAGGTACTGGGACCTGGGTTCGATTCCCAGGTCCCCTTATATATTTCATAATTTTTCCATTAACATGTTCCAGCGTAGCACTCATTCAAAGGAGTACCATGCATCCCAACGCATGTGTCTGCCAAGTGTCCAGGAGACTCAATCTGATGGCCATCACGTGAATTCCACCATGCACGCCAGTCAATGGATCTGCACGCAAACGCTGGAAAGTCAAAAAAGGCCTGATTCAATGGGCCAAATTACTCTACAAAGACCTCCAAATTGGGTCAGATACCCCCCTTTGTTTGTACTCTATTCTTCTTCCTAATTTTCTTCTTTCTTTTCAATATTTTTAATTTGCTTTAATTATTTTAGTTAATTCACAAAATAATTTTCACAATAATAAATACAAAAAATACAAAAGAATGTTTTATTGTTATTAACATTAATTTAATTCATTAATATTTTTGTAAATAAATTTTAATAGTCAATTTAGTTTAATTTAGGGTTTTCAATTTTAATCTTTTCTTAAATAACTAAAATATGTAGAAAATAGGTTTTTTTAGCATTTTTATATTTTTCTTAATAAATAATTTCTTCTTCTTATTATTATTATTAATTATTAATTATTTTGTAAATAAACATGTAATTAATTAATTAGGGAAAATTAGGTTAAAACTTGAATATCTTTCATAAATAATTAAAAACAACTTAGAATTAGGGTTTTATTTAACTTCTAATTTTAATTAATTTTCTTTATTTTCATTAAATACAAAAAACATAAAAAAACAATTCCTTTTCTTATTTTAATAATTAATTAATTTTTAATTTCATTTAATTTCTTTAAAGGGTCCAACGCCCTCGAACATTCGATTCTAATTTATTTTCGCGCGTTTATTCTTATTTATTTTCTTTTAAATATTATGTAATTGTCCAAGCCTTGTAATAGTAATTAGGAAATTTATTTACTTTCCGCATTTTATTAAAAAAACGGGTCTTTGTTAATTTGGCGATGTATAGACCCGCGCCTTGTAATAGCGTAGGACTTTATTTTCCGCACTTTAATTTCCGTACTCTTAAAACTGCTAAACTTTGCATGAAAGAATGAATAGCCTAAATTAAAAGCAAGCGTAGCTCACGATACAATGACAAGATAAAACATAACTGAAAACAATACACAAATTCACACACCACTCTTAGGGTACGCCTCACTGTTGCCTTGCCCCTCGAAACGTGGTCGTCGAGTATAGGACGTTTTAGTAAGTCCTTATGTCCATGCCCCATGACATAAGGGTAGCTTCTAAGGTGTCCTACTGTTGCTCTGGTGACCATATTGTCCCTACAAACGAATTGACCCGAACACCTCCAACGGTGGTGCTACCTACCTCTCAATGGTGAGATGGCACTACCTTAAGGAAATTTACACAGCTTAATTCCTTAGGGTAGGTAGATGACTCATAGATACTTGCTCTTTTCAAAAACAAATCAAAAACTTTTCACACCAACACTTTCAAAAAAAAAAGCTTTCAAAACAATTTTTCAAACACTCTTGAGGACTGATACAAGAGTCATTCTGAAATCTTTAAACGAAACTTTTTCAAACTCACTCACAATTGAAAAGCAAACCTTTTGAAAACACAAATGAGCAAGTATCTAAGAGCCCATGGATAACCATGGATAGAAAGGGTGCTAACACCTTCCCTTTCTATAAATCTACCTCCCGAACCGAGAAACTATCTCATAAGGAATTTTGCTGTGCTTTTGTCCTGTCCATGTTGGAGAAAATAAAAGACGGTGGCGACTCTTGCTTCCGCGACATTTCGCGATCCAGCGTTAAACAGTCAGTTCCAGATCCACCGATCACAGAACTAGCGACTCTGTTGGGGAATCTTATAAAGTGAGGTGTACCTTAGGATAGTTCATAACTGTGTTTTCAATTGTTGTGCTTTGTTTGCTTTATTATTGTGGGTTGTATCGGAGTTACATAGATCCTAACCTGGATCTGGGGATACCCTGTTAGGTAGCATAAGCTGTGAGGGACCTGTCCGGCGTAGACCGACATGGGTGAAGCAGTGGCTACGTTGGTGTGGCGCCTTGGTCTGTACCGATATCCCTTGTGTCGCAACGAGGAGAATATGGGTCTTCTGAGGAGTCATTAAGCACCAACTGACCTTAGAACCTTAAATGACCCAACTTGGCCAATAGAACAGTAGCAGTATGCTACGCCCATTGAGGCTAAACTCTCGTGATGGTTCTGGCCGCAAGAAAAGATTGCGATGCTGGATTTATGACCGATTGAGGGTAGTCAGTGATATTGGGATCCTCTAGAACCCGGTTACTTCTGATAGGACAGGTCTGAACCAACGAACTGAAAGAGGGTAATACCTAGACCCCATGCTGGCCTAAACTCTAAGGGCTTGTCTTGTGTGACTTGTGTGCCTTATCATGTTTGCCTTTGTAAATATTTGTGGTGTGCTTTATCATAACATCATGCCATCATAAACATTGCATGCATCCTGCATAAGGACTGACCATTTCAAAGACAAAAGGGTTTCACCTTTGCTCTGTTTTGTAGGACATCATGATGCCTATGCGAAGGAACACTATCCGGTTCAACTTTGTTCACCCACCTGAGTTACTTGAAGAGTTGGTTAGCAGAATTCCAAATACTACTTCCTTTATCCAAAGGCATGGTTCTCTTCTCAGTTTAGTCACGACAAAGTGGGACCAACAGCTGATGAGTGTCCTGACCCAGTTTTATGACCCTCTGTACCAGTGCTTCACCTTTCAAGACTTCCAGCTGGTCCCTACCCTGGAAGAGTTCTCTGATTTTCTTGGTATCCCTATCTTGGATCAGACTCCCTACACTGGTTGGGAAAAGACTCTTAGGCTTGAGGAGATTGCTGCAGCCCTTCCCTTGACAAACCAAGAGGTAATAGACAACTGGGTGACTAGAAGCAAAGTCAAGGGTTTCTTGGCCAAGTTTCTGGTTGTTAAGGCTAACAGTTTCTAGAATGACCTGGACTTTAGGGCGTATGAAGACATCCTGGCTCTCTTAATCTATGGTCTAGTCTTGTTTCCTAATCCTGATAACTTCATTAACGTTACTGCAATAAGGATCTTCATGTCTCGGAACCCTGTGCCCACTCTCTTGGGTGACATCCTGCAACAACTTTATGCTCGTACTTCCCGAAGACGAGGAACTCTATGGTGTTGTATTCCTTTGTTAGTGAGGTGGTTTATTTCGCACCTCCCTAAGTTCGTGCTGAAGAACAAAGAAGGAAGAGGCTGGGCTCATAGGTTAATGTCTCTCACTGATAAGGACATCAGTTGGACTTTCAGGGGTTTGGATGAGGTAGCTATTATTGATCGTTACGGAGAATACCCTAATGTTCCTCTGATTGGTACCCAAGGAGGAATCTCTTATAATCCATGCCTAGCTCTCCGTCAGTTTGGAAGGGCCAGAAGAGCAGGGCCTCATGAGATGTTGGTGCCTCACATCAGTTTTGAGTTTCAGGTGGATAGTGATGAGCTGCGTCGTAGGTTCATCAAGGCTTGGGACAGAATTCACAAAGCTGACCCACAAGAGTTGGTACCAAAGACTTCTCTACCTATGGAAGCCTACTACAAATGGGTCCGCATCCGTGCTCAGAAGTTAGGTATGCCATATGAAGCTGTCAGACCCATCATTCTTGAGTATCCTGATAAAGATGGGGTTCCCCCAACGATTCTCCCTCCTCAGATACCTACTGATTATGAGACATTAAAGAGGTCTTGGGCGCAACTGCGAGAAGAACGGGATTCTTATCGGGAAAAGTTCAACGAGCAGGAATTGAAGATCCAGAAGCTGACAAAGCAGTTGGAGAATGAGCGAGCTCTGAATGACTACATCCGTACTGAGAAGAGGAGACCCTGGGATCAATGATGAGCTTTGGATGTTCTTTTACAATTTTATTTCCCTTTTCAGTATTTCCATTTTTATGTAACGCCTAAGGGCAATCTGTTGAACAATTTAAATTTCAAAGTTGAATCTAATGAAGTGTGTTCCTTTTTGTTTACAAAGTTGATTCCCGATTGTCTTTGAAAACATAAATCATACGCATTCCATTCATCATGTGCATAGCAAGTACTTTTCTTTTCAGGTTGCTTAATGTTCTTCGCTGGTTATTTCAGCATCATGAACCCTGAGTCATCTACCGAGCAGTCTATCAGGGCCCTTCAGGCTCAGAACGCCCAATTTCAAGAGCTAATCATGGGTTTAGCTCAAGGTCAAGAGGAGCTGAAGGCTCTACTAGTCAAGAAGAAGAAGAAGAGAACTATTCTATTCAACACGGGCCGGAGATTTGGTAACACACTGTAGAATGAGGAAGCTGGTTCTTCTGTAGGCAAAGACAGTCCCCAGGGGGGAAGGGCTCCAAGTCCGGTGGTCTTTGATAACGAGACTGATTTTAATGAGGAACAGTATCCTCCAGCTGAAGACAGATACAAGCAGTTGGAAGACCGTCTGAACGCCATGGAAATTCAACAAGTGCCTGGGTTGGATTTCAGAGACTTGGGTTTATCTTCTGGTGTGGTCATCCCGCACAAGTTTAAAGCACCATCTTTCGCAAAGTATGACGGGGCGTCTTGCCCTAAGTTACATCTCAGATCTTATGTGCGGAAGATTCAGCCGTATACAGTGGACAAAAACTTGTGGATCCACTTCTTCCAGAAGAGTCTTTCAGGGACTCATCTCGAATGGTTCTATCAGCTGGATGGAACCAAGGTTCGTAACTGGGAGGAGTTGGCTACTTCTTTTTACAAGCAGTATCAATATAATGCCGACCTCGCTCCTACACGTACCCAACTCCAGGGTATGTCGCTAGGATCGGAAGAAGGTTTTAAAGAGTATGCGCAGAAGTGGAGGGGTCTGGCTGGCAGGGTGCAGCCACCATTAACAGACCGTGAGCTAGTGGATATGTTCTTGGGGACCCTATCCAGGCCGTTCTTTAATCATCTTATTGGTAATTCATCTGCAGGGTTCACAGACCTCATTCTGACTGGGGAAAGGATAGAGGCTGGTATGAAATCAGGAAAGATTCAGAAAAGTGCGTCCTCAAGTGCTGAGAAGAAACCTTTTAAGAAGGAGGCTAATGCTGTGTATGGGCCTAGGAGGCAAGACAAACCAGAGCGCCGCCAAACTGTCAACGCGGTGGTAATTGCTAAGCCTGCTGCCGCTCCTCGGCAACCCAACCAACCAAGGGGTGAGAGACCCAGAAGAGAATTTACCCGGCTGAGTATGACTTTGTCACAAATCTTGTCGCAACTGCTATCAACCAACTTGGTGACCGTCAGAGAGGCTCCGAAGGTTGTGAATACTGCATCTCCTAAATATAATCCAAATGCCTGTTGTGCTTATCACTCCGATAGCCCGGGGCATTCTACTGATGATTGCTGGGCCCTAAGAAATAAGGTTCAGGACCTTATCGATGCGAAGGAGATACAATTTGAGGCGCCCGAGAGGCCAAATGTTGTGACTGCTCCTATGCCCCAGCATGGAGTAAATGCTGTTGATGAAGACTTGTATGCAGTTTCTGTGAATGATGTTGCTACCCCTCTGTTGACTGTTAAGAGGAACTTGCTGTTGGCCGGTTTATTTCCGGGTTATAGCAAGGGTTGCCTTTTGTGTGCTGTTTCCCCTACTGGTTGTCCGTTGCTGAAGTCAGGTATCCAAAGCCTGATGGATAGCAAGGAAATTTTGTTAAAGAAGACCGTTGTTCCTTTTGTTCCCGCTGAAGAAGTATCTGTTGTCACCATCTTCAATAATCCAATCAAGGCTCCCCCGAGGAAGCCAGTTAAAATCATGTCTGTTGCACCCATTATTATTACTGTTCTGGGGCCCCTCCCCTATGAGTCTGACAAGGCTGTCCCATGGCACTATGGGGCAGATGTATATGTACTTGGAGTGAAGCAGGAGTTCAATACCGGTACCAGTATCAGCAATATCACCGGTCCAGCTAAAGTAACTCGCAGTGGCAGGCTCTTCTCGCCTGACATTGCTCCACCAGTTATCCGAAGACCTCTTATAATAACGCCTGCAAGTGCGCCTGTTTCCACGTCTGATCAAGTTGCTTCCCCTGCTGCCGAGTCATCTAATACTCGGGGCAAAGGGATTGATTATGAGCCTGCCCGGATGGAGGCACCAAAGTCTGTGAATGTTGAAGCCTCCCAGCAAGAGATGGAGGAAATTCTTAAGATAATCAAGAAGAGCAATTTCAATGTCGTTGAATAGCTGGGGCATACCCCCTCCAAGATCTTTATGCTATCTTTGCTGCTGTGCTCAGAGGCCCATGCCAAGGCCCTGATTTCATTTCTGAAGACGGCCCATGTGCCACAAGAGACCTCTGCAGATCAATTCACTGACTGTGTGGCCAATTTGACAGCTGATAATGGTTTGGGTTTCTCGGATGCTAACCTTACCGCCAAGGGAAAGAACCACAATAATGCCCTGCATGTCTCCATTGAATGCAGGGGCACTACTCTTGCTCACGTGTTGGTGGATACCGGTTCTTCTCTGAATGTATTGCCCAAGAAGGCCTTAGACAGGTTGGATTGCGAGGGCCTGGAGTTGAAACCTAGCAACATCATTGTCCGAGCCTTTGACGGATCGAAGAGGATGGTTCATGGTGAGGTAGACATTCCTATTCGTGTGGGTTCTCAAGTATTTGACTCGACGTTCTATGTGATGGACATTCTTCCATCTTATTCTTGTTTGCTGGGTCGACCTTGGATTCACAAAGCTGGGGCTGTGACCTCCACTCTACACCAGAAGCTCAAGTACCCTGTCCGAGGGAAGATTGTTACCGTGCAGGGAGAGGAGGAATATATGGTTAGTCATCTAAATTCCTTCCGGTATATTGAGATGGACGGGGAGTTTATTGAAACCCCCTTTCAAAATTTTGAAGAGGTACCTCCAACGTTGGCAGCGACATAAGCAGTAACTGAAGAGGGTTCTCCTTTGAAGATGGCCTCCTTGAAGGATGCCCGGGCTGTAATTAAGAAAGGTGAATGTGCTAACTGGGGCAGGCTCCCTGATTTCACTCCTAAAACTGACAAGTTTGGACTGGGTTTTACTGCAGAGGCTCAGAGGGCTGTGCGCAAAGCTAGGATCGGAAGACCTCCTGTGCTCATCACCAATCCAGGAGTGAATGCTATTAAAGACGAAGACGAAGTGGAAGAATCAGAGTTCGATAGCTGGATCTACCCGACGACTGACGGTGGATTGAACAATTGGACCGCAAAAGATCATACACCTGTTACTTTTGTTACGCAGTAATGAATTCCTTTGTTTTGTTATTTGTAATAAACAATAAACTGAAACTTTATGGCCCGGTGTCTTACCCGGGGCACCGGGGCTTCATTTGTGAGGGCTTATAACTGTCATTTCCATATATCATGAATAAAGACCTTGGACGTTTTTTCGCATTTCAAATATTGTGCTCCCTTTCTTTCTTTCTTTCTTTATATATTGCAAAACAGCTATATTTACACACACTCACCTATACAGGTTTCAATCCACTCTGGATCTCACTGGTAACGACTCTGCTACTGCCAATTATGACTTCGAAAATCCGATCAACTTAGCCGAAGACGAAGGTGAAGATGATTGCGAAGTGCCTGGTGAGCTTGCAAGACTGTTACTCCAGGAAGAGAAGGCAATTCAGCCACATGAAGAGCCAGTGGAAACGATAAATCTGGGTACTGAGGCAGATAGAAAGGAAGTAAAGATTGGTGCCAATCTGGAGCTCAGCGTAAAACAACGGTTGATTCAGATGTTGCATGATTATGTGGAGATCTTTGCCTGGTCATACGAAGACATGCCTGGGTTGGATACTGACATTGTGGTCCATCATTTGCCTACCAAGGAAGACTGCCCTCCGGTTAAGCAAAAGGTCCGCCGTATGCGTCCAGAAATGTCTGAGAATATCAAAGTTGAGGTTATGAAGCAATTCGATGCCGGATTTCTTGCAGTGACTTCTTACCCTCAGTGGGTTGCTAATGTGGTGCCGATACCGAAGAAGGATGGTAAGGTCAGAATGTGTGTTGACTACAGGGATCTGAACAGGGCAAGCCCCAAGGATGATTTCCCCCTACCTCACATTGACGTTCTGGTTGACAATACTGCTCAGCACAAGGTATTCTCCTTCATGGATGGTTTTTCAGGTTATAATCAGATCAAGATGGCTCCTGAAGATATGGAAAATACTACCTTTGTCACTCAGTGGGGCACCTTCTGCTACAAGGTCATGCCATTCGGGTTGAAAAATGTTGGGGCAACCTACCAACGTGCTATGGTTGCTTTATTTCATGACATGATCCATCATGAGATTGAAGTGTATGTTGACGATATGATTGCAAGGTCCCAAACTGAGGAGGAACACCTTGATCATCTGCAGAAACTGTTTGACCGCCTGAAATTGTACAAGCTGAGATTGAACCCGAACAAGTGCACCTTTGGGGTAAGATCTGGAAAGTTGCTAGGCTTCGTTGTAAGTGATAAGGGTATTCAAGTGGACCCTGCCAAGGTTAAAGCCATTCAAGAGATGCCAGTTCCTAAGACAGAGAAAGAGGTCAGAGGCTTTCTAGGACGTCTGAATTACATTGCCCGGTTCATCTCACACCTAACTGCTACTTGTGAACCAATCTTCAAGCTGCTGAAGAAAGATCAGGTAGTACGTTGGAATGATGAATGTCAGGCCGTTTTTGACAGAATCAAAGAGTATCTCCAAGAACCACCCATTCTTATGCCACCGGTTGAAGGGAGACCTCTAATACTATACCTGACAGTACTTGACAGCTCAATGGGGTGTGTGCTGGGGCAGCATGACGAGTCTGGCCGAAAAGAGCATGCCATTTATTACCTTAGCAAAAAGTTTACCGACTGTGAGACCCGATACTCACTGCTCGAGAAAACTTGCTGCGCTTTGGTATGGGCTGCTCGCCGGCTGAGACAGTGTATGCTGACTCACACTACCTTGTTGATTTCAAAGATGGATCCGATAAAGTACATATTTGAAAAGCCTACTCTGTCTGGAAGAATAGCAAGATGGCAGATGATCTTGACAGAATACGACATCCAGTACACGACTCAGAAAGCCATCAAAGGAAGTGTATTGGCAGACCACTTGGCACACCAGGCAGTGGACGACTATCAGTCAATGAACTTTGAATTTCCAGACGAGAGCATCATGATAGTGACTGATTGTGAAGTACCTGGACCGGATGAAGGACCTGAGGAAGGATCCCGATGGTCTATGCACTTTGATGGAGCCTCCAACGCTTTGGGTAACGGTATCGGCGCTGTGATCATATCCCCTCAAGGCACTCATACTCCACTCACTGCCCGTCTATGTTTCAACTGCACCAACAACATGGCAGAGTATGAGGCATGCATCATGGGTCTTCAAGCTGCGATTGACTTAAGGATCAAGTTTCTGAGTGTCTTCGGAGATTCTGCTCTCGTGATCAATCAGATCAAAGGCGAGTGGGATACGAAACATCCGAATCTTATTCCTTACAGAGAATGTGTGTTGACATTGATCCCCCATTTCACGGAGATAACTTTTGAACATTTCCCAAGAGAGGAGAATCAGTTGGCGGACGCGTTGGCTACGATGTCTTCCATGTTCAAAGTCAAATGGGACAATGAGGCTCCCCGGGTCATCATCTGGAAACTGGACGAACCGGAATACTGTTGTGATCTTGAGGCTGAGGTAGTGATTGAAAAACCTTGGTACCATGAGGTGAAGAGATACTTGGAAGCTCAGGAATACCCTGAAGGTGCATCTATCAATGACAAGAAGTTTCTGAGAAGATTCGCAGTGAAGTTCTTCCTCAGCAATGGCATTATGTACAAGCGAAACTATGATTCGACCTTACTGCATTGTGTGGATAAGGCTAAAGCAGAAAGGATCATGGCGGAGCTGCACGAAGGTACCTTCGGAACATATTCCAGTGGATATACGATGGCAAAGAAGATCCTTCGGGCAGGATATTTCTGGTCCACCATGGAAGCTGACTGTTACCAACATTCTCAGACATGCCATAAATGTCAGATATATGCAGATAAGGTGCATGTTCCTCCAGTCTCTCTGAATGTCTTGACTGCACCTTGGCCGTTTGCAATGTGGGGCATAGATATGATCAGCGAGATTAAACCTACGGCATCTAACGGGCATCGCTTCATCCTGGTGGCGATCGATTACTTTACAAAATGGGTTGAAGCAGCTTCCTATGCTACAGTAACCAAGAACGTTGTGGCACGGTTCATTCGGCATAACCTGATCTGTCGATATGGAGTCCCCGAAAGGATTATTACGGACAACGGTACCAATCTCAATAACCAGATGATCACTGAGCTCTGCGAGCAGTTCAAAATACAGCACCACAACTCTTCTCCTTACCGGCCGAAGATGAATGGGGCTGTAGAAGCAGCGAATAAGAATATCAAGAAAATTATGCAGAAGATGACAGTGACCTTTAAAGATTGGCATGAGATGTTACCGTTCGCTCTTCATGGGTACCGTACCTCAGCAAGAACGTCAACCGGGGCAACTCCCTTCTCCTTGGTCTATGGCATGGAGGCAGTCTTGCCGATCGAAGTGCAGATACCCTCTCTTCGGATAATGAAGGATGCAGATCTGAGCAAAGATGATTGGATCCAAACACGACTTGATCAATTAAATCTAATTGACGAAAAGAGACTCACTGCTATTTGTCATGGTCAGACGTATCAAAAACGGATGATCAGGGCATTTAACAAGAAAGTCAGACCACAAGAATATCAAGTTGGGGATCTGGTAATCAAGCGCATCATCCTTCCTCAGAGTGATCCCAGGGGCAAATGGACCCCCACCTACGAAGGGCCATTTGTGGTTAAACATGTGTTCTCAGGAGGAGCCATGATTCTAACCACCATGGATGGTGACGACCTTCCTCACCCCGCCAATGCAGACATAGTAAAAAGATACTACGCATGATAAAAGACCCACTAGGTTGACATACCTAGGCAAAAATTAGGGCTTCCCGGCGAACCAAAAGGGTTCGGGCAAAATGAGGGATGAAATGAAAAAATCTGTACACCCGGCAAGTCGAAAACCTGAAAAGGTGGCTTGGGTAAAAATGGGTATCCCGGTGGACTGAAAACCCGAAAGGGCGGTCCGGGTAAAAATTAGGGATAAAGCGTAATACTATGTCTCATTGGATCACCTTGCATCCAGAATCCGGTATCAACATCAAGTTCAAACGGCATCGATCAATCAGCTTCATCGTCGACTGAGCAACAAAGTGATGAGACGCTCGAAGATATAAAGGCGATAGCACAGTTAGAACCCAGTGGGATTATTCTTTCTTCACACAGCTGTTTTGTTTTCCCTTTTTCATAAAATTGTATAAATTCCTTTATTCGGCGGCGTTCTCCTACTAGGACGTCAGCCTCTTGTACATAAATGCCTATTTACGGGCAATTCAAAAAATCAATACAAAATCACTTTTCAGCTAAAATTTCCAATTGTTTTTCCTTTTATGTTTTGTTTTGCGAAGAACGTCCAAGGTTCAATTTGTGATGTATGCATTTGACACTAATTGCTAACTCATAAATATTTGCATACGAAACAAAGGATTAATTACAGGTAACATTAGAAACAGGGGCAATAATGAGTTGTCTAAGCGATCTAATTGCTCTGTCCACCAAGGTACCAAGGTAGGTTCAGCTGAAGAACATAACCAAGATATCTTAAGTCCCCAGAGAGTGAACCAGCAAGTCAATGCACTCTCCCCAAGCAGAGTTATACTGTCAACCTCAAGGAAGTTGGGTATTCCCAGCAGATCTCAACATTCCTCAGCGAATTATGCAAACATTCTTAACAAACATCCCCGGCAATCTTGACCTAAGATTGTTCCCCGGCGGTATACCAGACATTCAGCGGAGCCACTTCCCCAATATATCTCAAAATTTTCCCCAGGAGAGTCCAGTCTGAAGATTTCCCCAAGAAAGCTGAATCATCTCCCCAGCAGGAAGCTTATCCCCAGTAGGTTCTGGAAGCTTCCCCCCTGCAGAGTACGAACGCGTCTCCCGGCTTTATTCAAAGGTTATTTCCCTACCAGGATATAACTGGGTTATCCTCAGCTAAAAGCCACGGAAAGATCGTCCTCGGCGAAGTCTTCCTATCCCCAGCGGAGTTCATTAAAACTTCCAACATAACAACGGTATCCCCAGCGAAGTTATCATCAACGTCTCAACAGAATACCTCTCTTCCCACAGAGTATTGTTCCCCATCAAGATTGCTAGAGTAATTTTCCCCCGCAGAGTAATCTCCAAGTTTATTCCCCAACGGAGTCATCTTCTCCTACCGGTATCCTTACAACCATCATCCCCAGCGGAAACAGCGAAGCTCTATTCCACATCAAGCCCAGGATTTAATTTCCCAGCACCCGTCAAGGATTCATTTTCCTAGACAAAAAACATACATTCATAAACATCGCATTTCCATACATTATAGCATGCATATACGCATCATGAACATATAATCTCATCACGCATGTCATACATCATGACATCGCATACAACTAACGTTTTATCTTTTCAGGACAAAAGTTAATACAAAGATGATTGCTATCAATAGTCGTGATTCCAGATCCGACTCCTGTATCTCGCCAGGGAGTATCTGTTGATGGCTATATTCCAGACCTGATTCCTGTATCTTGCCAGGGTGCGTCTGAAGAGTTTGAGGATCCGATTCCTGTATCTTGCCAGGGTGTATCTGTTGACGACTAACATTACCAGACCTGATTCCTGTATCTTGCCAGGGTGCGTCTGAAGAGTTTGAGGATCCGATTCCTGTATCTTGCCAGGGTGTATCTGTTGACGACTAACATTACCAGACCCGATTCCTGTATCTTGCCAGGGTGCGTCTGAAGAGTTTGAGGATCTGATTCCTGTATCTTGCCAGGGTGTATCTGTTGACGACTAACATTACCAGACCCGATTCCTGAATCTTTCCAGGGTGCGTCTGAAGGGTTCGAAGATCCGATTCCTGTATCTCGCCAGGGTGTATCTGTTGACGACCAACATTACCAGACTCGATTCCTGTATCTTGCCAGGGCACGTCTGAAGAGTTTGAGGATCCGATTCCTGTATCTTGCTAGGGTGTACCTGTTGACGACTATATTCTCCGGACTCGATTCCTGTATCTCGCCAGGGCACGTCTAAAGAATTTGAAGACTCGATTCCTGTATCCTGCCAGGGCACGTCTGAAGAGTTTAAAGATTCGATTCCTGTAAATAGCCAGGGCACATCTATGCAAAGAGTTTGAAAGCCAACTCCTGTAACAGGCCAGGTATTTACTTTCTTTCTCAGGTACGCAAGTTCTCGCTAAGGAATCTCTTACACGATCGACAACCTCCCGATGGCATCTATAAGCCCATCCTCCTATCCATCAATCTCCAAATGGCATCTGTAAGCCCATTCCCACCATCACACTGCTGATACTCTACTATGTGAGTGCAAATTTCTGGGCACTCTAGTGTTCAATCATCTTCCACCCTCGAATCATGAAAGGCACACAAGCTAATCTACATCCTCAGGTTTAAGAAGATTGAACAGGGGCAACTGTTGTACCCCAAAATTTGCCCTCCCATATTCTTCAAGATTTGCCAAGATCAAGGTTCAAAATCTCCCAAGGGTTGCACAGTCCAATTGCCTCCCAACAGTCAAAATTAGGGTTTTGGTCCTGGCAAAGAAATTGAAGTTTCCAAGGGTCTAATCAAGTCCCACATGCCCACATACATTGTCAAGCATTCATATGCCAAGTTTCAATACTCACAGCATCAAGTTGCACAGTCAAAAACCCTAATTGCTTCACAGTCAACTGCAAGGGCAAAATGGTCATTTGACAGTCAAAAGTCAAAAATTTTGGTCAACATCTTATTTTGAAGCCACAAACATAATTTGATCAATTCTTGATCATGATTCTCAAAGCATGGCTCAAAAAACCTCAAGATGCAAAAGTTTCTATTTTTGGACAGTTGAAAAAGTCAACTGCAAATTGACCAGGGCATAACTTCTTCATGGTTTATCAGAAAAATCCCATCCAAAGCTCATTTTGAAGATAATGACATTTCCTACAACTCATCTTCACACTTCAAGTTCAATAAATGCTCTCACAAAAAGTTATCAATCTCAACATTATAGGTCATTTTCAAAAGTCAACAAAAGGCACTTTAAGTCAAAGACCATAACTTGAAATTGGTAAATAAAAATGACATGGGACCAAAGGCATTGGTTAAAGTACTTCAATACCTTTCCAAAATGTCCAAGAACATGATCAAATCCTAAAAATTGAGCAAGATATGCCTTGTGGAAGTTGGGAAATTTTTGGGAATTTTGAAAAGTCAACTTTGCACAAAAGGCTTCAAAAATGCTAATGGGCCTCAATTTCTTCCATGAATCATCACCCAAAGGCTATGCACGACCCATTGACCTCCAAGGGAGTTATTTTCTAATTTTTGATTAATTATTTGAATTTTTATTATTATTAATTCACTTAATTAAAATTAAATATGAAAAAATAGCAAATAATACCTTTCAAATCTTTTTGTACAGAGATTTCATCCATTATGAATCAAATATTTCGTGCATCACTCAAAAGGGAAAGTTTCTACATGATTAGCAATGATTGGCATGAAAAAGATTGAAAAAAGGATATGGAAAATCAAATATTTAAAATCATAAATGGATGGATTTTGGGCTGGCTTTTTGACCTAATTCTACTCACATACATATGCAAGATTGAAACCTAAAGCATTAGAACACAAGAGCTGCGCAGGGATCAAAGAACCAAATTGCATTTTTTCACAAAAAAGTTGAAAACTGTTTTGACATCTAGAGCATAATTCAAAGCTCCAAACGCATTCCAACACATTGCCAAGGGATCCAGGAAGCTTTTGCAATCGAAACCACATCTCCAGACCTCCAGAAGTGGTAGAACGACATCATACTTTTCATCAAAATTTTCATAATCGTGTTTCATTTTTCATGCATGATTCATGTTTTTTAATGGTTGATTTATATTAACATGAATATTCTGAAGCTATTGGTGCCCTTTAATTGAACTAGCAGTGCCTGTATCAAAAGTTGCCATTGACATTCGCTAGGGTTTCAGAGCTCCAGATTTGGGGTTTTACACATGTGGAAAAATTAGGCCTTAAAACCTATGCCAATGGAATCAGGACATCCAAACGAATGGAATCCACACCTCGCGCCCAATTTATGTTGATCTATGTGCTAATCGCTATTTTCAGGTTTTGCAGTTGGTGGGGGTTTAAAACCCCCGCTATTTGGTATTATTTGCAGGAACAAAAGGAAGACGATGCTAGCGTGTCCAAGCCTGACTGGATGATTCAAATATTGGCGCGTGATTTCTTGCTTTAGGCCACTAGCGCTTGTTTTCATGTATATTATTTACGTTCTACTATAATAACAAAGAGACTCAATGGCCTGGATGGTTGATGCGCTGGCTTGCAGGTACTGGGACCTGGGTTCGATTCCCAGGTCCCCTTATATATTTCATAATTTTTCCATTAACATGTTCCAGCGTAGCACTCATTCAAAGGAGCACCATGCATCCCAACGCCTGTGCCTGCCAAGTGTCCAGGAGACTCAATCTGATGGCCATCACGTGAATTCCACCATGCACGCCAGTCAATGGATCTGCACGCAAACGCTGGAAAGTCAAAAAATGCCTGATTCAATGGGCCAAATTACTCTACAAAGACCTCTAAATTGGGTCAGATACCCCCCTTTGTTTGTACTTTATTCTTCTTCCTAATTTTCTTCTTTCTTTTCAATCTTTTTAATTTGCTTTAATTATTTTAGTTAATTCACAAAATAACTTTCACAATAATAAATACAAAAAATACAAAAGAATGTTTTATTGTTATTAACATTAATTTAATTCATTAATATTTTTGTAAATAAATTTTAATAGTCAATTTAGTTTAATTTAGGGTTTTCAATTTTAATCTTTTCTTAAATAACTAAAATATGTAGAAAATAGGTTTTTTTAGCATTTTTATCTTTTTCTTAATATACAGCTGAGTTGAGAAAACATTGTGCTGGGAACACTGTCAAACTAAATACTGAGAGACCACATCCAACACTACCACTAAGATTTGGTAGATTTTACTTCTGTTTTGATGGATGCAAGAAAGGGTTTACCAAGGGTTGTAGACCATTTATAGGGGTAGATGGGTGTCATCTTAAGACACAATATGGAGGTCAATTGTTAATTGCTGTAGCAAGGGACCCGAATGACCAATATTATCCTTTGGCATTTGGTGTGGTGGAGACTGAGACAAAAGAAAGCTGGAGATGGTTTATGCAATTGCTAATGGAAGACATTGGAGAAGAGAGAAAGTATGTTTTTATTTCAGACCAACAAAAGGTACAAATATGCACTAATTACCTTAGTTATTCACATTTATGAAACATGCACAAATATGCACTAATTTCTGGTACTGAAGTATTTCTGGTGCTAATGTTCAACATTTATGAGAACCTGCTGCTAATGTTACATGCCTTGTTCTGTTGCTAATGTTCAACATTTATGAGGAATATATAAGTTGCTAATGTACATGCTTTTTTCTGTGGTCTTGCTGTTTTTAGGGACTTGTTAGTGTCTTTGAGGAAATGCATCAGCAAGTTGAACACAGGGTCTGCCTCAGACACCTGTATGCAAATTTCAAGAAGAAATTTGGAGGGGGAGCTGCCATTAGAGACCTGTTATTGGGGGCTGCAAAGGCTACTTACTTCCAGGCTTGGGAAAAGAAGATGAATCAGCTTAAACAAATTGATAAGAAGGCATGGGAATGGCTGATGGGAGTGCCAACAAAACTATGGTGTAAGAATTCATTTTCATTTTACCCTAAGTGTGATGTTTTGATGAATAACTTGAGTGAATCTTTCAATAGTACAATATTACAAGCTAGGGATAAGCCAATACTCACTATGGTAGAATGGATTAGGAACTACGTGATGAATAGGATTGCTAATAGTGTTGTTAAGCTTGATAAGTGGAAGCACAATGTCATGCCTAATCCTAGGAAAAGGCTTGATAAGGAAACATATCTTAGTGGAGAATGGCTGCCTACATGGAGCAGTGGTGATTTGTGGCAAGTCCATCACCCATATAATGGATTGCAGTTTGTTGTTGATATTGGGAAAAAAAACCTGTACTTGTTGTTTTTGGGATCTTGTGGGCATACCATGTAGGCATGTTGTTTCTGCATTACAGTATCAAAACTTAGATCCTGAGAAATATGTTGACCCTTGTTACATGAGAGAAGCTTACAGGGCATGTTATGAAAACAATGTTAGTCCAATAAATGGCATGGACATGTGGCCAACTGTGGATGCTGAAGAATTGTTGCCACCACAATACAAGAAGGGACCTGGAAGGCCTAAGAAACTGAGGTTTAGAGAGTTGGATGAGAATGGTTCAAGGATGAGGAGGGTAGGTGTAGCATACAGATGCACGCATTGTGACAAATTTGGCCATAATTCTAGGAAGTGTCAAGCTAAGGAGCAAGATCCTAATGCACTAAAGAGAAAGGTATTGTGTTCATGAATCTGTTACTGAATAATATTGTGTTCAGCATATTGAAATGTATTTATTTATATCTGTTTCTGAATAATGCAGAGAAAGACACCTAGGACCAAAGTGTCAAAAAAATCTGGTGCAAATGTTGATACAACTGCAACTGGAGGTGGAACTGTGGATGAAGACCCAGAGATGGATGCATTGCTGAATAATATGATGGATCTTTATGAAGAACAACAATCACAAGTTGACAATCCCACACAACCTACTGCTATGCAACCTCCCCCAACACATGAATCACAACCTGCTGCAATGCAACCTCCCCCAACACATGATTCACAACCTGCTGCAATGCAACCTGACCCTGCTGCTACTAATGTCAAAAAGCCTTCAGCTAGGAAAAAGCCCGTGGCCGTGCCTTGGAAGCGATCAAGAAAGAGAGTCAGTGAAAGATTGAAGGGAGTGAGGAATGCCAAAAGACATGGTGGGCCTGGATCAACACCTGATGCACCTTTGACCATAGGTGAAGAAACTGGTGGTAGTACCTCAAAGAAGATATCAAGGAAGAAGAGGAAGGGCATTGATCAGTAGTTGTGCACATAGTGTGCTATTTTGTAAAATTCAATTTGAAAGTTTCCTGTGTCATTTTGTTAATTTGACTTATTATCAGAACAGGCTTGGCTTAAGTTATGTATCATGTTATTGTCATTTTGTATCACATATGTACTTGACTATGTATCACAAAAGATTTGCTTGACAATGTTTAAGTCATTTTGTACAACAGATTTTGGCTTAACTATTTTATTGTCATTTTGTACAACAAATTTGCTTAAGAACAGAATTACTTAACAACAGATTTGCTTAACAACAGATTTTGTAAAACAGAATTACTCAACAGAATTGCTTAAGAACAGTTTTCCAAAATATCAGAACAGATTTCCAAAATATTCCAAAACAGAATTGCTTAAGAACAGATAACCAAAACTCATGAGAGTAATATATTCCATATTCCATAACAAAGAAATATAATTCATGAACTAAATTTTACTTAGGTTACAACTTCCTAGAACATAAGCCACAGCTTCATGAATTTTTACATGAACTAAGTAAGAAATGAACCAAAAGACAAATAAACCCAACTAAAACATAATTCAGCTTCTTTTGTAACTCATCAATTTTTTTCTCCATGGCTTCCATCTTCAGTGCGATGTCTCTCTCCAGTTTGCTCATCAGTTCTACTGAAACTACATTCGAATGGCCGTTATCACCGAAATCATCAGAAAATTCATCATCCCAAACAAATGTGTTGCAGTCATCTCCTTTACCCCAGAACTTACACTTCCAGTATTTTCTCCCGGGATTTGCAACCGATTTTGAAACAAATAACTTCATGGAGACATTGTGGCCGCATTTGGGAGTTAGTCTACCATTTGAAGATAAGCATGAAGTAGAACAATTTAGTTGACTCATGTTTATGAAATCAAAGAAAACTTAAAGATGAAGAGGAAAGAGGAAAGCAAAAGTTGGGTTGCTGAGATGAAGATGCTGCGCCCTAATTTGGAGGTGGAGGGTCTGAATTGAAACATAGCATTTGCCAAATTATTTGGGATTTTAAGAAAAATGTAGAAAGGGCATTCTGGACATTTTACTTGGTCTTGTGTGACATGGCAAAAAAAAACTTACACCTGTAACAAAAAAATAAGCCACATCAGCCTTTTAGGTGATGTGGGAGCCTCAAGGTAAAAATTGAAACTTTTAAAATTTGTCAAGGTAACTATTGGAACTTTTTTTTTGGCAGGGGGGTTTTTCAAATACACCCCATATGTCAGGGGTGAAAATAGGTATTAACCCTATTATTAATTATTAATTATTTTGTAAATAAACATGTAATTAATTAATTAGGGAAAATTAGGTTAAAACTTGAATATCTTTCATAAATAATTAAAAACAGCTTAGAATTAGGGTTTTATTTAACTTCTAATTTTAATTAATTTTCTTTATTTTCATTAAATACAAAAAACATAAAAAACAATTCCTTTTCTTATTTTAATAATTAATTAATTTTTAATTTCATTTAATTTCTTTAAAGGGTCCAACGCCCTCGAACATTCGATTCTAATTTCTTTTCGCACGTTTATTCTTATTTATTTTCTTTTAAATATTATGTAATTGTCCAAGCCTTGTAATAGTAATTAGGAAATTTATTTACTTTCCGCATTTTATTAAAAAAACGGGTCTTTGTTAATTTGGCGATGTATAGACCCGCGCCTTGTAATAGCGTAGGACTTTATTTTCCGCACTTTAATTTCCGCACCCTTAAAACTGCTAAACTTTGCATGAAAGAATGAATAGCCTAAATTAAAAGCAAGCGTAGCTCACGATACAATGACAAGATAAAACATAACTGAAAACAATACACAAATTCACACACCACTCTTAGGGTACGCCTCACTGTTGCCTTGCCCCTCGAAACGTGGTCGTCGAGTATAGGACGTTTTAGTAAGTCCTTATATCCATGCCCCATGGCATAAGGGTAGCTTCTAAGGTGTCCTACTGTTGCTCTGGTGACCACACTGTCCCTACAAACGAATTGACCCGAACACCTCCAATGGTGGTGCTACCTACCTCTCAATGGTGGGATGGCACTACCTTAAGGACATTTACACAGCTTAATTCCTTAGGGTAGGTAGATGACTCATAGATACTTGCTCTTTTCAAAAACAAATCAAAAACTTTTCACACCAACACTTTCAAAAAAAAAAGCTTTCAAAACAATTTTTCAAACACTCTTGAGGACTGATACAAGAGTCATTCTGAAATCTTTAAACGAAACTTTTTCAAACTCACTCACAATTGAAAAGCAAACCTTTTGAAAACACAAATGAGCAAGTATCTAAGAGCCCATGGATAACCATGGATAGAAAGGGTTCTAACACCTTCCCTTTCTATAAATCTACCTCCCGAACCGAGAAACTATCTCATAAGGAATTTTGCTGTGCTTTTGTCCTGTCTATGTTGGAGAAAATAAAAGACGGTGGCGACTCTTGCTTCCGCGACATTTCGCGATCCAGCGTTAAACAGTCAGTTCCAGATCCACCGATCACACCTCTCCTGGTCCAGTTAAATCGATTCCTAAATATTTTTCTGATGCCAATCCAGTCAAAGAAGACAAAACCTCCCATGGTCCATTTAAATCGATTCCTAAAGATTTTTTTGATGCCAATCCAGTTAAAGAAGACAAGACCAGTTAAATCGATTCCTAAAGATTTTTCTGATACCAATTCAGTCAAAGAAGACAAGACCAGTTAAATTGATTCCTAAAGATTTTTCTGATGCCAATTCAGTCAAAGGAGACAAAACCAGTTAAATCGATTCCTAAAGATTTTTCTGATGCCAATCCAGTCAAAGAAGACAAAACCAGTTAAATCGATTCCTAAAGATTTTTCTGATGCCAATTCAGTCAAAGGAGACATGACCAGTTAAATCGATTCCTAAAGATTTTTCTGATGCCAATTCAGTCAAAGAAGACAAGACCAGTTAAATCGATTCCTAAAGATTTTTCTGATGCCAATCCAGTCAAAAGAGATAAGACCTCCTCTGGTCCAGTTAAATCGATTCCTAAATATTTTCCTGATCTAGTCCAATCAAAGAAGACAAGACTTCCTCTGGTCCAGTTAAATCGATTCCTAAAGATTTTTCTGAGGTCAATCCAGTCAAAGAAGACAAGACCTTGTCTGTTCTAGTTAAATCGATTCCTAAAGATTTTTCTGATGCCGACCCAGTCAATGTCAAATCCAAGACCTCCTTTGGTTCAGTCAGATCTTCAATAAGATCTCCCAGATTCGTATTCCATTCGAAATTCATACCTCCTACCAACAGTATCCAAATGGCATCTGTAAGCCCACTCCCGACATCACCATGCTGATACCACTTCACGCGAGTGCAAATTTTTGGGCACTCTACTGTTCAATCATCTTCCACCTTCGGATCACGAAAGGCCCGAAAGCCAATCTATATCCTCAGGTTTAAGAAAATTGAACAGGGGCAGCTGTTGTACCCAAAAAATTTCCCTCCCATATTTCTCAAGACATTGCAAGAATAATCTCCAAGTGGCTCAAGATTGCTTAAGAATTGGACAGTCAAGTCATCTCCTAAGGCAGTCAATCTCAAATTAGGGTTTTGTGTTGCATCAAGGTCCTTACATCCAAATGAAATCAAGTTCTCCCCAATGTCCTAATATGTTCTCAAGTCCATCCATGTCAAATTCCAATCCTTGCAGAGGAAGTTTGGTCAGTCAATTGCTCAAAGGGTCCAAAAATCGACTGTGCTAGGGCAAAAGTCAACTGTGACCTACAAATGGTCAAACCTCAAGATTTTTTGTCAACGTTCTCATTTTGAAGTATAATTCATCATTTTATCAAGGGTTGATCATGATTCATCAAGGATTGCTCAAAATTCATCAAGATTCAAAAGTTGCTAAATTAGGGTTTTGTAGGAAAAGTCAACTCAACTTTGACCAAGCATAACTTTCTCATACTTTATGAGAAATGACCCATCCAAAGCTCATTTTGAAGAGGATGAAATTACCTACAATCCATATTCATACCCCAATATCAAGAAATGCACTCACAAAAGTTACAAATTTGGACATTATAGGTCATTTTTGAAAGTTAACAAAAACACCTTTTTGCCAAAGCTTATAACTTGAGCATGGAATATCAAAATGATATGAGACTAAAAGGGTTGGTTAGAGTACATCTCAAGGTTTCTAAAAAGTCCAAGAACACTTCCAAAACTTCAAAATTGAAGAAGTTATGCATTGTTGAAGTTGGGCATTTTTCCAAAATTGCAAAAAGTCAACTATCCCCAAAACTTCAAATTTTGTCAAATGGGCCCACTTTTTTCCACTTGATTTGATCTTGTCACACTACACACGTGTCCTATCTTCAGTCTTATGTCCATTCATTGATTTTTATATTCTATTTGATTTTTATTGAATTAATTCATTTTAAATCAATTTAAATCCAAATAAAATCTAAATATTGATAACTTGGTATCTTTTTTATTGATACAAGCCTTAATTGTCATCATGGACAAGATCAAACTCGTATTAAGCTATATCATGCACAAAATATTGGATTTGGAATCAAATTGGAAGCTTTTTAATGGAGGATCATATCATATCTCCAAGCATTGATACACCAAGATTTAGTCCACAAAATTTGACCTAATGCATTGCCTTATACATATACAAGCTAAAGAGGCACGAATCAGAACCTAGAGGCTGCCAAATCACAAAAGCAAAACTTGAGAAAAACTTGAAAAAGTGTGGAATCGAAATCACTCTTAGAGGTCGATTCAAAGTAAAAACTCAACGTAGACCCCTTACTGGATATCCACTGAGTGAAAGGCAATCAAAATCAAGCTCCTAGACCCTCTGAATCGCGTTGTAAGTCTCTTGAAAAACGCCCATGTACTCGAAATCGTATCCTCTCATTCTTGCATTTTTTTGACAAATTATTGGTATGGTCATGATCCTTGTATGATTTCTAAACTTTCTGCAATATTTAATTGTGTTTTTATAGCCTGTAATGCCATACCTGAATCTAGGGTTCTTGTTTCTTGTTTTTGGGCGTTTTAGTTTCAGGAAAAATCAAGGCAAATAATGGACATAAGCATGTTCAGGAGGAAGAGACGGATTTTAGTTTCATGGCCTAGAACGAATTTTAGGAGCAAGCCACGGATTTAGCTGCGGATAAGAATCCGCAGGTAAATATCCAGGGGCCAACGAAGAAGACGAATGTGTGGCCTCTCCCCATTCGTTGATTCAAATCTCGCGCGTTTTGTTTTTAATTCTAGCATATTATTTGTTTTTTCCTTATAATAATTTTTATCCAGTATAATAACAATTAAGTGCAGTAGTTGAGTTGGTAAGGGCGCTGGTACCAAGTCCAATGGGACCTGGGTTCGAATCCCAGGTCCCCCAAATACATTTGTTTTATTTGACAACAGGTGATTCCATGCAATGTCCAAAGCGTAGCATATCATGTGTCCTCATCCAGATGTTTGCTAGATGGCCCGAGGCCAGATCTGATGGCCAAGATTGAACGTCCACCATGTTCTCAAGTCAACCAAGGCATAGGGAATCTGGAAGTTAACCCAGGCCTGCGTGCAAATGGGCCTCTGAATTGCCAATCTCACTCCATTTCCAGGCCCAACACCCCCCTTGGTTATTTCTTTTTTCTTTCTTTTATTTAATCATTTGTTTTATTAATTATTTTTATTACCACTAACCAATTAAAATCTTTTCCTCATAAAACCAAAAACCAAAATATATATTTTATTTATTAAAATTAAATTCATCATTTTATTTTTGTAAATAAATTAATTCAATTAATTTAGTTTAATTAGCTATAACTTTTAACATTTTTTTTGCAATAATTAAAATTAATTTAGATAATTATGTTTTTATTAACATTAATCAAATTTGTTTTTATTTCTTTAAATATCCAAAAAAATCCAAAAAAAATTTCATTAATTAATTGATTAATTAATTTAATAATTAACTTAGATTTAATTCCTTTTAATTCAAAAAATAAACCAAAAAATGCTTTTTTTCAATAAAAGGGTCAAAACCCTAAAAAATGCATTCGATTTAATTTTTCGCGCGCGATCCATTTATCATATTATTGTACTTGCTTCCGGAATGTAATAGCTTTAAATAGGACCTTTAATATTTTTTATCGCTTTATTTACTTTCCGCAATTTAATTTTAAGGGTTGTTTTTGGCGATGTAAATACCCGACGCCTTGTAATAGTTAGATTTAATTTCCGCAATCCATAAACTGATTAGATTTTTGGTAATAGGGAATGCATGACAAGATCGAATGTATGAACCTAAAATCAACATAGATAACCCATAACAGGTACAAAGATAATATTAACCGAAATAACACACTCGCACATGCGAACTCTTAGGGTACACCTCACTTGGTTGCCTTCGAACGTGGTCATTGAGTATAAGAAGTTTTAGAAGTCGCCCTCTTGTCCAAAGATCATAGTTGCCTCGAAACGGTTGCCTCGGAAAAATGATCTAAGACATTAGGGTTACCGCTAAGGCGTCCTAACATTGCTTTAGTGACCACACGTCCCTTAATCGAATTGACCCTTAAACTCCAACGACGATGCTACCTACTCATCAATAGTGGGATAACATTGTCTAAAGGACATTAGTATATATTGATTCCTTTTTCGAGTAGGTAGATGGTTCTTAAGTACTTGCTCATTCAAAGCAAAACAAAACTTTTCGCACTTACACCTTTCAAACAAAAACTTCTTTCAAACCCACAAACACAAAGAAAAGAAAATTTTGAAAACATTATGAGCAAGTACCTAAGAGCCCGTGGATAACCACAGATAGAAAGGGTGCTAACACCTTCCCTTTCTATAATCTACCCCCTGGACCCAAGAAACATCTCGAAAAAAGGAATTTTTCTGTGCTTTTTTCCTTTCCTTATTGGATAAAATAAAAAGACGGTGGCGACTCTTGCTTACCGCGACATTTTGCAAAAACAAACGCAAAACACAAACCAGCGTTCCAAAAACAATCAGTTCTATCCCACCGTATCACAGTAACCAAATAGTCCAAGTAACCTTAAAGTTTTTTATGGTTCAAGTTTATTATCTTCAAAAAGAAATGAAAAACTCAAGGGAGCAAAATAAAAATGACATAAAAGTAAATGCTCAAGTGAGTAAAGATGAAAGTAACATGAAATGTAAATGCTAAAATAAATGTGCTTTAAAGTAAAGAGCATAAAGTAAAGGCATAAAATAAATTTATTTGTTAGAAATTATAGGTTAGTTAAATGATCATCTTAAAACTTGTATTTGAAACTCATTAGAGGATTGATAAAACTAAAGCCTCTCAATAACAAGTTTCATTTGCTTTTTGTCAAGTATATCATTTATCTCAAAACATTAAGGCAACAATAAATGATCAACGATGTTTAAGTGATTCACTTTGACCAAAGCTTATGAAGATTCATTAGAGGATTGATAAGACCAAAGCCTCCTAACAATGAATCATAATATTAATGAATCAAAGGTTTCAAATTAACATACTTGGACTTGTAAATATAGGTTTGGACCACAAATGATCATTTCTCGAATTGGGACAAAATTTAGCATTATGTTAAGCAATCATAAGTGGACTTATATAGAAGTCACACCTATTTTGAGGCCGACCAATAGAAATCTATGTACCATATGTTTAGAGAAATGATATGTAAATCATTCTCCAACAACATGTAGTACAAGTAAGAAAGGGATAAGATGGAGAGGGAAGGGATAAGAATCAAACCACATTTGAACCAAAAATTTAATCAAGCTATCATTAAAATCAATCATCCATTTTGGCGGAGTTGAACTCAACACCCAAGATCCAATGATGTTAATGAAGCTCGTGATCAAAATCTCATAGTTCAAGATCAGCCATAATATATACAAAAATAAAATTGTATTAAAAATAAAGAAAAGATTTTTTAAAATGATTTTAAATGAAATTAAAAGGGAAAAATAACAACTATATTCAAACATCCAAGAAAAATTCAATGAGACCATAGAAAAATCAGAAATGAGCTCAAATATTTTTATAAAAATTTTGGTAATTTTTTAAAGTCATAATTTATTTTTAAAATTAAAAGAAATAAGCAAAATAAACCAAAAATTATGAAAAATAATAAAGTCAGAAATAAGAATAAAATGAGGTCATTAGATCCTTCCATATTTTTTCAGAATTTAAAAATTAAGAAAAGTATTTTTAAATATTTAAAACAACTCAAATAAAGTGAAAAAATATTTTAAAAAAATCAAAACACAAAATAAAATTGTGAAAAAAATAATAATTAGAAAGAGAAAAATCAAAAGTATTTTTAATAATTTTTTTAGATTTTTTGAAGTTAAAATAAATTTTTTTAATGAATTTTTGAAGTTTAAAACAAATAAAATATAAAATCAGAAAATAAAATAAAAACCAAAAAGATGTAGACCATTGGATAAGAGTCAAACGCGTTAGTAAGTTAATCCAATGGATCAGACGCGCTGTGCATATCATGGTCTTTGGTGAATAAAACATTGAATCATTTATTAAAATCAAAACTTAAAAAAAATAAATGGCACTATATTATTGGTTGAGAGATGACATGTTGGTCATCTTCAACCTCCAGCCACATGAATTGCAGGTCTCTAAAATGGAAAAATTAGAGCTCGAGACCTGTACCATTCGCTTCGCCTCTTCAAGACGATTCCAACGGTACCTTTGTGAAAAATTTATATAAGGTGTAGCTCAGTCGTTTTGGAAGGAAAGATTTGAAAAGGGATTTGAAAATTCATGGCCAAAACTCACTTCCAGTTAAAAATAAATGTTGCGACTAAAATCAGAATGATGAGAGCTTCATTAAAGTATCAAAGTTTGAGAGATCTGGTGAAGGTATCTACCTATTAAAGTTCAAATTCAGAGCTCTGAAACTTGACTTGGCTAGCACGATTTAGGAAGGCTTAGAGCTTGGTTCTTTTTCTGTTAGCTTCAGTGAAGTTCAAGGATGAAGAATTGACAAAGAAAGTGGATTGAGGAAAGCTGTAAAACCAAATTCGAAGTTGCAGAAAAATGAGTTCAATGGAAAGTTTGGCAGGGTGATTCTAGCTATCTAAGCTTGCGAAAATGAGTGGGATAGAGCATGTATTTATAGGAGAAGTGGATGGAATCAAGAGGAGGGGTGAATGATGCAATTTGGAGGGAAATCGTGCACACCTGTTTTCATGAAATAAGTGTGATCACATGTGTATCAAAACTCATCCAAGTGATTCGTTTGACACTCTAAATCATCCACACGCTTATGCTAATCATGTTTAAGTAGAAAACACGCACAAGTTTGGTGATTAGAAGTCAAATTATGGAAATTGCATTCTGACTGTTTGAGAAATTTCAGTTCCAAGGTACCAACTTTGAAATCACGGTATGCACAATTTAGGGAATCTTAGGACTTGATTCTTGATGCACTGGAAAGATAAGATCACAAACTTTATAATGTGCAAAGAATGGAATCAAATGGATGCTTGAGTTGAAAGTTGTGATGAGTCAAAGTTGAAAAAAGATGCTGAATTTTTGTACTTAGAAAAATTCTAAGTTTTTTATTAAAAAATGACCTATAATATCTTGCATCCAAACATGGTCTTCCATTTAAAATTTTCTCTTGAACAAAAAAGATGGCATTAAGTAGATCCCTTTAATGACATTTTGAGACTCGAACCATTTAAAATCTCCAAAAAATGAGAAAGTTATGACTTAGTGAAGTTGGTAAAAATTCATGAGATGGCCTATAATCTTTTGAGTCCTTAAGACATCTTCCATCCATCTTCAAGCTTTGCACATAAAAGAAGGGTTGAAGTTCATATCTTTAAGATTATTATGGAAAAAGAATAGACTCAAGGAGATAAAAATTGACCAAGTTATGATCTTTTGAAGTCACATAAAGGAATTTGATGGTCTATCTAGAGGACTTGTGATCTTTCTTAATCATTAGGCATCTTCCACATAAAATTTCCTTGAAACTTTTAAAGTGATTTGTTGATAACCCTTTAAAGAGGAGCATGCCTTTGGACTCACTCAAAAATACCAAAATATGAGCAAGATATAGCCTTTAGAAGTTCAAAATCCTAACTCCTAGAGTAGCAAAATACCTTAGAAACCATTTTCAAATTTGACAAACTTTCTTGCACAAATACTTTTGTCTTGTAAATAGAAGTTATTGAGGATGATAATGAGAAATCATGGCAACCATAACCACTTCCAAATATTGAGAATTGAGGGAATTGTGCACTTGTGATCAAGAACTCAAGGACTTGTCCAATTAGGTCAAACCTCTTCAATCAACTTTTGCATCCTTTAACTTTCTTTGACAAATTAAGGCATGATGAATCATAGTAGACCTTGTGTTTACCTTGGTTATTGGTAAACAACCGCTGATCCTCCAAATGGTTACTTATTTGGTTACTCGCAGGATCGATCAGATTGATCCTAGGACATAGGTTGATTTTGAGGTTTTGATTAAATTGGATATTGATTAAGTGGCAATGAAATAAAGAGGCTTTAAGTAAATTGCATGAAGAAGTAGGCTTGGTAAAAATAAATGAAGGCTTAAAGTAAAGGATTTCGACAGGAAAGTAAAGAAGAAAGCAAGTAAAGTTTCTGGAAAAGTAAATGACTTTGATTAATAAAGTTGGTGTTTCACACATACATTTCTCAACAATTCTTTCTCACACGCTGGGTACTCGAATCTATATGAGTGACTTTGTATATAATTGTGAACACACGCGAGAAACTGCGTGAACTACTACTATTTATACTAAAACATCCCAAGTAACCGTCGGGCAGTTACACTGCTTCGAGATGATCCCACTTGGCACGTTCTCAATGTTCGACGCTCCAGATCTTTGCACGTTGCACTTGGTAACCGCTGGAAACCGTTTTCCCTCCAAACGCTTGAATTTCAAACCGTTCCACTCTGAACCATCGAACACCTTCGTCGAGAAGCATCTTCGACGAGAAACACCTTCGACGTCGAAGGCAACCAACTTCTCTCTTGGAAGAAATCTTCTAAGTACATCGCTATCTTTCGATGGGCATTTCGACAGACTCAGCTGATCGAAAACAACCTTCAGCTTTAATGGCTGACATCAATGAAACAAGGGTGTCGAATTTAAGAGCCAACAAATTGCCCCCCAAGAATGCCTTATTTCGACTCTGAAAGAAAAAGGCATTCTTTGAAATACCATTCGACACCTGTCTTTTCATTCTTAGTCACAAATTAAATTGTGCACTTTTTGTTGTCTTCTACCAACCATTGACAATCCCAAGAAAAACCATCATTTATCCGTACCTAAGACGTCACCTCAGTACGGCGTGCAGTGTGCCAAACGTCATTTCACAAATTGTCATCATGACAATTCCAAAAAACGAGGGCGCACGCTGCACCCCTCCATTTCTGCAGAACGGCTAAAACAACAGGGAGACGCCACGTGTCCCACTACCTTCTGCAACATTAAATGGCATTTAATGTCCTCGATTTTGGGGATTTTCCCCCACTACTATAAATAGCAGTAAGTACCCATTGTGGGACTTTTTACGCTATCTAGCTTTCAGACTTCTCCATTTGCATACAAACTTGTCAACTTTGCAAACCTCTTTTCTTCACTTCGTCTTCATCCTCACCACTAACAATGGCATCTGGTTCTTCCAATGCTCCTAGCGCCAATGCACCATCTGGAAACGTTAAACCTAGGGTTTTCGTCATCGCTCCAGTAGTGACTTCCACGGGCCAACGAAGGGTCCCTGAACCTTTGGACATTGCTGTACGTGATGCTTACTCACGCCACCTTATGATTCCGGTTGGATATTCCAACCAGATCTTTGTTATGTCTGGCCCATTGTACCCAAGCATTGCTGAGGCCATGAAGATCAAAAGTTACTTTCCGGTAGTTGAGAGACTCAAACCGGTTGCATGCGCCAAGAAAGATGCAGAGGATAATGAAGACCCTGCTAAAGAGAAAATCGACCTCCGTTTCTTCAACAAAGGTGTTAGGGCTTTCAGGTCTGGCCCTAGCCTTACTCCTGATTACAGTGCTTGGCTGGAAAAAATGGAGAAATGCCAAGCTTCGATCTGGAAAGACATGGGGATATTCGACCTGGTCATGCTGTCGAAGACAGGTCTTAACTATTCCCCAGAGATGTTGATAGCTTCTCTCCTCTTCTGGGACTACACCCATTTCACTTTCCATCTTCCCTGTGGAATGCTGACTCCCACACTCTTCGATGTGGCCGCCATCACTGGCCTTCGACCCACTGGGGACTACTTCGACCCAGAGGAAATGTCGGAGGATCAGATTGGATTCTCTGCCACAAAACCAACCTACACCACCTTCATCAATCACTACCACGACAGGTCGACATATGCTGTGTCGGATGTCGAACATATTGCGTTTCTAGCCTTATGGCTGACACGCTTTGTGTTTTGCTCCAAGTCCCTACAGGTGATCAAGAAGATGGTCACTCTCGCCACTCAACTCCATCATGGCCAAAATATCTGTTTGGAAGAATTGATTTTGGCTAGCCTGTATGAGTCGATTAGTAATGGAGCGACTCTTCTGAAGATTATCGAGAACAGGGTCAGTCTGCTGCTTGCTGGACCTTTTTGGCTGCTCTAACTGTGGCTCAATGCCACCTTCGAATCTTTCTTGCCTAAGAAAATTCAAATAAATGAGCAGGCTCTAGAGATAGCGAACAGACGTGTCGAAGGAACCAGACTGGCTCTGTTGACTCCAATGGAAGATGGACTGGAGCTTCAGCAAACTTTCACAAACTTCGTTCTGATGTTTGCTAGAAGGAAAGAGTTTGCTTCGACTATGGCTCCGTTTGCTCAACGGAAGGTTGGCCCAGAGTGGTTCACAAGGCCACATCCTAGGACGTCGAGTGGTCCTCAGGTTGACGAACATACAACAATGTGGGAGGCGTTCCTCACACCAAGAATCATGCCTCTTCGATTCAGGAGCTCTAAGACTCACTTGAGTCTGATTGCATATCAACCAAACCTGGTGTCTCGCCAGTTTGGTATTATTCAAACACTACCTTCTCCAATTTTTCCAAGGGAGAAGTCTATGTTATACTTCTGCAACGACTACACCGAAGAAGCTGCCACTAAACATATCGGAAGATATGCTGGTCGAACAGTTCTTTCGTTGTTTGACTACCAGCTCAACTTTCTTTGCTCACCATCCTTCGAGGAGTGGTGGAAAAGTTACTATACTGAGGAGTTTTTCGACGAGAAGGACTTCGTGGATGAGCTTCAGAAATCTTTTATCCTTGTCTTGGACAAAATAAAGAAATGTAAGTTCATCCTTTCAAATTCCTTTGTCTTTCTCTTTCGACTGCTAGCCTGTTAACTATTTTATTTGCTTTCAGTTGTTCGAAAGCCTGCAGCCAAAAAGGCTGCAGAAGGCCAACAGGGAGGAGGCCCCTTAACAAAACCTCCACCGCCGGCGAAGACTATAGCGTCGGCGAAGACCACAACAAACCAACAGGGGGAAGGCCCTTCGAAAAATCCTTCTGTATCGGTAACCAGACTTTCATTATTTTCTTCTGGTTTTGACTTTTGACTTTCGATGCAACTGCTAAATCGAACTCCCATTGGTTTTTTAGGCACCTTCGCCCAAGAAACGGCCAGCACTGACGGTCGAATCCGGGAGCGACGAAGAAGATGATTCTCCCCCTGCTCCTCTAAAAAGGCGAAAGCTGAAGAAGGACATTCCTGCTCCTGAGGGTCGAACAATTAGAATAAAGGTTGCTGGGAGAAAGCCCAGGCCACCTCCAGTGATCATTGAGGAGCCAACGGAAGAGGAATTAAACGTTCTTCTCAATAAGCCTGTCGAAAGCGACAATTCCAGCCCTGGGGCTGAAGCTAATTTACAGGTAATCTCTTAGACCTTTTTGTAATTCAGGTGTAGATACCTACATTCGACTATGTCTCTTTCGAATTTTGAAGACTCTTCTTCTTCTCTTTTCAGGACACCACTGAAAGCTCACCGCCAAGGACTTCTGAAACATTGGAGTCTGCTGAACTCAGCAGGCCACAAGAAAAAGATTTGGCGAACGATGAAGCCCATACTGAAATAAATGAGGCCAATGCTGAGACGGCAGAAAAACCAGCAGAAGATCCTCAAACAGAAGAGCAACAGCCAAAAGAGATTCAGGTGGTGGATCTGTCGGAAGAGAATCGTGACGAAGGGGACCACGGCAACGCTGGCGAAGAGGATCAAGATGCCGCTGGCAAAGAGAACCAAGGTGACGCTGGCGAAGGGCACCATGATGACGCTGGTACTGTCGTAGTCCGAGTCGAAGGGCATCAAGTCGAGGCAAATGTCACTCAACAGCCTCAAACCCAAGACAATGCTGTCGCAAGGGCTGTTACCTCAACAAAGCACAGGTCGAAAGAGGACTTAGAACTCTTGAAGCAAACTGATCCTGTTAGCTATCTGAACGCCATCATCGAGAGCAAGAGTTCGTCTGACACTAGCCAGGAGGTTCCTACCCTGTCGGGGAAGTCCACTGAAACTTATCCTCTCGATGAGGCTTTGACGAAGGTTAAGGCTCAGTTTTTCAAGAAGGACTTGATGAAAGCTTTGGAGGGGGACCCTACTGCTCCATCATATTTGGGGGCTGTTTTGAATGCCGTAGACTTGTTAGCTGTGCCTCCAGAAGTCTCAGGCTTTATCATGGAGTTACACTCCATTATTGATCAAGTCTCAGCAGATTATCAGCGACAAAGGGGCTTTAATAGCCAGCTTGAAGTGTTATATGGCAAAAGCTCTTCTGCATGGACTGCTGTTTCGGAGACAACTTCTCGAATTGCGGAGTTGTCGAAGCAAAAAGCATCTAAACAAGAAGAAGTTGATGCCATCGATCGAGAGAATGCTTCCTTCAGGGCGCAAATCAAAGAAATAGAGGCTAAGATAAATGCCAATACTAAGCGCAAGGAGGAACTTCTCTCGACCGTCCCAGACACCGAAAGTCAAACTGAAATCAAACAAGGCCTAGAATTTGCTGAGAAAGCCCAAGGCTTCGACGATCAGATTGCCAAGCTTGTGCAGGCGAATGCCTGGTGCAACAAAAGATTGGAGCTGCAGCAAATCAAATACCTTCGACTCAAGGACTCCATTCCCTTCTGATTGATTCAGCTTTTAACCATATTTTGTAATATGTATTCGACAACATTGCCATCTTGGCTAAATTATAAAAATTTTCCATTTTGGCTTTTTTTATGGTTAATTTAGTCATTACTTTATTATTTTATTTTTATCTCTTGGAGTGTAGGTTTGTATTTTTTCAAATATTTACCATTTACTCTCAAGAGCCTTTTATCTTCACCTAGCTCTTCGACTTCATAGGCTCCACCAGAAAAAGGCTGGATAACTCTGAATGGTCCTTCCCATTTGGGTGACCATTTTCCCATGCTTCGATCCCTTCAATCCATGGGAAGAATCACCTTCCAAACTAGTTCTTCAGGCGAAAATACCTTAGGTTTCACCTTTTTATTATAAGAGTCTTCTACTCTTTCTTCTGAAGCCTGAGTAGGTCAAGAGCGCGCAATCTTTCTTCGTCTAAATCCACTAGTTCGTCTAACATCATATTCCAATAAATTTCAGAGGGAATATCATAATGTCTCTGAACCCTTGCAGATTGAAGACAAATTTCTGCTGGCAACACTGCGTCATGACCAAAAGTTAGCCTGTATGGTGTTGTACCTATGGCTTCTTTTGGGGACGTTCGACAAGCCCACAAAATTTGGTCTAACGTATTATGCCAATTTTTTGGTTTCTTCCCAACATGCTTTTTTATCAAGCCAATCACTACTTTGTTTGCTGCTTCTACTTGACCATTTGCCTGTGCATAATAAGGCGTTGATGTTAGGAGTTTGAAACCTGTTTCCTGAGCGAATTCCTGCATCTTTCGACCAGTGAAAATTGATCCTTGATCAGTTGTTATAGTCTCAGGGATTCCATACCTAAAGATAATGTTCTTTTGAATAAATTCAATGACATTTTCTTGGTCTACATTGACTAAAGGGATAGCTTCGATCCACTTAGTAAAATAATCAATGCCTACCAGTATATACTTCTGACTCTTTGACGATGCTGGTCGAATCTCTCCAATGAGGTCCAACGCCCATCCTCTAAAGGGCCAAGGTTTCACTATCGAGTGAAGTTCGCTCGCTGGTACATGCTGGATGCCTGTATGGACTTGACATTCTTAGCAACCTTTGGCGAACTCAACACAATCCTTCAGCATAGTGGGCCAGTATAGTCCTTGTCGAAACAACAACCATTTCATCTTATGGCCTGCTTGGTGAGCCCCACATGCTCCAGCGTGCGTAGTCGAAAGGGCTATGTATGCCTCAGTTTCACTTAAGCATTTTAGCAATACCCCTTCAGGCGTCTTCTTGAATAACTCATTACCCATGAGTACATAACTCAACGCCCTGTACTTTGTTTTTTGTTCTGTCGAAGCTCCTGGATTTTGAAGATAATCCACAATGGGTTTCCTCCAATCTTGTTCTGACAAATTATCTATGAACGAAATTTCGAAGTTACTTTGATCAACATATCCTAGTCTCGTCGATTCCAAGTCTGTTGGTGATAGACAAGTTGCTTTTATCTTTTCTCGAACTTCGATTGCTCTTTGTAATCTCGTTTTTGAAATCTTATACCCAGATGCGATTTGTGCCAAGTCGTTGGCTATTTGATTTTCCACTCTGGGTATGTGTCGAATATTGACCATTTCAAATTTTTTCAATAAACGATTTGCTATCACAAAGTACATAATGAGATTTTCTCTTATGCATTTATATTCCTTTGTGACTTTCTTAATGACTAACTCTGAGTCTCCCATTATTTCGACTCGAGTTGCCCCCAATTCCAACAATATCTCAAGGCCAGTAATTAGAGCTTCATACTCAGCCTCATTGTTCGAACAAGAACCTGATATCTTGTACTTGAATGTTGTTGGAATTTTTCCTGGAGAAATGATCAAGACTCCTACCCCTGTTCCATCTTTATGGCTGGAACCATCGAAGTAGAATTTCCAAGGTTCTATCTCCACATAATTAATATCCTCAACTTGAATTGAGTGGTCGACTATAAAGTCTGCAACCACTTGTCCTTTCACTGCCTTAAGAGGCATAAAGGTCAAGAAGTATTCAGTTAATGCTAACGCCCACTTGCCAATTCGACTATGCAAGATAGGTTTCGACAACATATACTTGAAAACATCAAAATGAGACGAAACATACACATCAACTGGTTTTATATATTGCTTGAGTTTTGTACAAGAGAAATACAGACATAGACACAATTTTTCAACTTCACTATATCTAGTTTCTGCATCGTTCAAAACTCTACTAAGATAGTAAATGGGTCTTTCGACTCCATTATCATCTTCTTGGGCTAACATGCTTCCCAAAGTTTTGTCGGATGCAGCTATGTACAATCTCATACTCCTATTGCTACAAGGAGGCACCAAAATAGGTGGCTTAGTGAGGTACCCTTTGATTTTGTCGAAGGCTTCTTGTTGCTCTTGCCCCCATTCGAACCCCTCTTTATTCAATCGAAGTAAGAGTGAAAAGGCTTGAGCTTTCCCACTTAGGTTAGATATGAATCTCCTTAAGAAATTTATCTTGCCTAACAGAGATTGCAGTTCCTTCTTATTCGATTGCGCTTTAGCTTCCAGAATTGCCTTCGTCTTGTTCTGGTTGATTTCGATTCCTTTCTTGTGGACAACGAAGCCCAAGAAATCTCCAGCTTTCACACAGAATGCACACTTCAAAGGGTTCATCTTCAGACCATGTTCTCTCATTCTTTCGAATGATTGTCGAAGGTGGTCAATATGATTCTTCCTAGAAACAGATTTTATAACAATGTCATCAATATATACTTGCATAAAAGTGTTAATAAAATCATGGAAGATAGTATTCATTGCTCGCTGGTATGTTGCCCCAGTGTTCTTTAGGCCAAAAGGCATCACTACCCATTCGTAAGTGCCTAGGGCCCCAGGGCATCGAAAAGCTGTTTTCGACACATCCTCTTCAGCAATGAATATTTAATTATATCCTGAATAACCATCGAGCATACTCAGGTATTCATAGCCAGCGGCAGAATCGACTAGCATTTCCGCCACAGGCATAAGATATTCATCTTTGGGTGTAGCAGCATTCAAATCTCTGAAATCTATGCACACCCTTAATGTACCATTTTTCTTAATTACTGGCACAATGTTTGCAATCCATTCGACATACCTTGTAACGCGTATGAATTTGCATTTCAGAAGCCTTTTGACTTCCGTTTTGATCTTCGACAGTATTTCTGGAGTGAAGCGTCTTGGACTTTGCTTGATTGGCTTCTTCCCAGGTTTGATTGGCAACTGAAGTTCTACCAATCCTCTGTCGAGACCAGGCATTTCGTCGTAATCCCATGCAAAACAGTCCTTGAACTCTTTCAACAATTGGATTACTTCCAACCTAAGTTCTGGGTCGATTTTGGCGCTGATGTAAGTTGGCCTTTTCTCTGACCCTTCGCCTAAGTTGATTTCTTCTAAAGGATCTTGCGCTAACATTTTAATGTTGTTCGCCAAGGGGTCCTTTTCGAAGCCCAAAGGCTCATCGTCATAGATGGCGTCGAGCCTCTGTTCCTGCATTTCTTCTTGCATGATATCAGGGGGTTCTGGATCGAAATCCTTTCCTGGACCTGCAGCAGATAACTGTTGATCATTGGCCTGTGTGGCCATGTACTTTACTTCGGCTTCGAGAGCCGTTATCATCTTAGTTTCGGCTACATAAGCCGAAATTCGCTTCAAATATTGTGACTCAGTCATTATCACTGAATTCACTTCCCCAACCAGTTGGTTGGATATCAGTTAACCCACTGAAGTCTATGTGGGACAAGTCTTCTCTGTCCCATTGGAAACCATGCTCAGGATGCAGGTATAGGGAACAAAAAGTATTTGGCGCTGGCGCCATGTCAAAGTCAGGTGTTGGACATGGCCCTATGTGAGCCAAGTTCTTGTCGAAATCTGCCAACCCTAGGTGATTCACTTCGCCCAGGTAATAGCTTTGATCTGCCTCTATGTTTTCGACCATCCCATCTGGACGCCACAGGAGCAGCCTCTGGTGCATTGATGATGGCACAACTCCAACACCATGAATCCATTCACGGCCCAACAAAAGATTGTAGTTAGGTTTGGCCGATATGACCATAAACATTGTTGGTCGAAGGATAGACCCTACTTTGATATCTAGTTGGATCACTCCCATAGTGGTCCCTATGCCGCCCTCATAGTTCGACAGGACCATGTTGTGAGGCTTAATGTCCTCATCCCTTTTGCCAATTTTCCTTAGCATAGAGTGAGGAATAATGTTGATGGTTGCCCCACAATCCACCAATATTTTATTCACTGTAGTTTCTTCGAGTTTAGCCCTTATAAATAAAGGCTTGAGGTGATTTTTCATCGCCTCTGTGGGTGGTTCGAAGAATCCATTTTGTTCCTCAGTGGTGCCATCGTCCATGACGAAATAGCACACTGGCCTATGTTTGGCCATTTCTTGCTCCACTTCCCAGTCACTTGCTTCGACCTCCATCTGTCGGTTGAATTCTCTGGGCAGCACTGAGACTATATTCACCATTATGTCCAAAGTATCATCAAACTCAGAATCGTCTTCGTCCTCGACTTCACCTTGGTTAGGCCAAACTAGCCTGTTGGTTACTGGCTCTCTTTCCAGAGGTTTCCTTTGCTTCCTTAGAGGAACATTTGAACTGGTTTCTGCCTTTGGTTCGTTGGCAGCCTCCCTCTCAGCTTTTCGTCTCCTTTGGTATCTCCTCCATTGAGATCGAGACATGGGATTTTTTCCTTTGTAGTTGCTTGACACTTGTGCAACCTTAGGTGCAGCAACTTGAGGCTCTTTCTTTTGAGTTAAAGATGAACCCCTTGGCACGTCGAAAGAGTGCCATCTCTCCTCACTTGGCCTTTTTCGACCAGAGGTTTTGTACCAGGTATCTACCGGCACATTTGTTGGAGGCCTGAAAGTCAATGGCCTCTTTTCTTGGTTTGAACCTCTTTGGGAGGCTCTTCTGGGGTCATGTCGAAGATCAACATTTTCCCTTCTCTTATTCACTGCTCTTACGCCTTGAATGTGCTCAACAGCTTTTTTGTCAAAGATCGAACTGCATCTTGGACACAGCATCACCTCTGATTTCTTTTTCTGGCATCTTTGCAGAAAATCTGCCAGATTTTCATTTTCCCGAGGGAAAGCAGTCTTATTAGCTTGTTCTTGCCTCATGGCCTCTTCTGATGCTTTTGGGTCAGAGAGTTCGACCATGTTGATATTCATTGTATCTTTGTTGGCAAGAGTTAACTGTTTCATTTGCATTTCCAAATTCTCCGTCTGGCCTTGAACTGTGGCCAAGTGGGAACTGAGTTTTGGTCCAGTTTTTTGTGCTTCAACGGTCTCCAGCTTTGGGCTTTCGACCGCTTTTTGAACTGCTTCAATTGTCTTTCTGGATAAATTTCCAGAAAAACTGCCAAAGATTGGCATGTTTATATGGTCCTTTGAGACTTCGACCATTGTGATTCCTGGCCTCTTCGACTGGCTCCTGGTTGCCTCGATCACGTTCACCTCAGAAGGCTCAGCATAGTGGGCTTCAGCCTGCAACGGATTTGAGTCGACAACCATGGGGGTCTTGTCAGCAAACTTCAACCTCCCTTCTTCGATAGCGTCTTGCACAAGATTCCTGAAAAGAAAACATTGAGAAGTTTTATGGCCCAAAAAATTATGATATTTGCAAAAACCTCTCTTCTTTCTTTGATCAAGAGGAGGCACTTTTACCCCTGGGGGTACTATCATTTGGCCATCTTTTACAAGCAAGTCAAAGATCTCATCACATTTTGTGATGTCAAAACTATAAGTCTTTTTGGGGAACCTATCGTTGGTCCTTTCTGGACCAATGGGATTTTTCCCACTTGAGGGGACTAACAGTTTACAAGAGTATGGTGGCCCTTGTTTTAGTTCCGCTAAATCGACTTCTCCTTCTTCGACAGTTATAGTATCGTCGAAGGATTCTGGATCTTCGTCATCCATCTCAACGTACGCTATCCTCTCTCTTATGAGCTTTCGTTGCCTTTGCTTTTTCAGCTTTGAGGCGTTCTACCTGTCGAACTCTATCGGCCAGTTGGGCCATGTCTCTCATATATTGGGTGTCTAGCTTCTTCCTAATGGAATAATCTAAACCGCCTGCGGCTATTTCGACTAACTCATGTTCCGGCACTTGTGTAAAACATCTCGCTTTGAGCAACCTAAACCTATTTAGATATTCGTCTATAGGTTCAGTGAAACGTCTCTTTACACTATCCAATTCTTTCAGGCTTATCTTGGTTTGCCCCATGTAGAATTGTTCATGGAACAATCTTTCCAACTGGGTCCAGTGATGGATCGAATTGGGGGGGAGAGTTGTAAACCAAGTAAAAGCGTTCTTTGTTAAAGAACTCGGGAAGTACTTGATCCTCAGATTTTCGTTATTCGAAATATCTCCTGCTTCGATCAAGTATCTCGCCACATGTTCGACAGTAGATTCTGTCGTGTCCCCAGAGAACTTAGTGAATTTGGGGACTTTGCATCTAGGAGGTAAGTCTGTTTGTAACACGTATTCTGACAATGGGGACGTAAAGTTGGGCCTTCGAAAGCCCATGTTCATCCCATTTTGAGTCATGATCCTTTCGATCATGGTTGCCAGATTGTTTTCCAAACCCGTGTTTTGGTATTGGATATGCTGAACTACTTCGTCAGCATTTTGGTTTCTGTTAACTAACCTTACCTCTGGGGTTATTACCCTAGGTTCCTCGACGGGTTGCTCCAATCGTGCCCTAAGGTTTTCTTCGACAGGCTGCTGAACCTGGTTGATGGTGGTTTCTTCCTCTAAGAATATACCCTGGTTTCCCCTTATTTGCGCCCTTTGGGGCTGTCGAATAGGTTGGGGTACTCCAAAGAAATCAGCCAAACGCGTCATTTGCGCTGTCACCTGCTGATTCGATTGAGTAGTGTTATGTATTAGAGGGTTTAGCACTGTACTCAAAGTTTGTGCCAACATTTGCACCATATCATGGTTGCTTTCGTCCATTTGTTGCCTCAAGACTGCTGTCGAGGCATTTGTAAGGCCATGGGCTACTTGGGACGTTCCTCCTAAGAGTTGGGTCCTATTTCTATTCGCCATGCCTACTCCAGAGCCTTGGAGTGGCGAAGAGGCACTCACTAAAGGGTCTGAAAAAGTGGACGCAGCATTCGTCAGGCTAGCCAAGTCAGAAGTTGGCATGCCATAGAGTGGTTCTCGATTATGACCGCCTGTCATAAATCCTGGGGGAACAAAAGGCCTTGTGCCTAAATTTCCCCTTGGTGGGGGAGTTCCCAAAGGCACTCTGGGGCCTGTGAACGGAGGTAATGGCCCCGTTGCTGTGACCGTTACTGCTGGTGTCGAACCAGCAGTTGTCGCTTCACTTACGGTCGAGATAACCGTTGCTCCCACATTCGTTTGTGGGATTTCGTTATTGTTTGGCGGATTCGCCATCTCTTCCCTTCTTCTAGCAGTATTGTTATCGTTAGTGTATATTCTACCACTTCTCAATAACATACAACACTCCTCGAAAAGATGAGATTATTTTCAACAATCAACACACGGTCCCACCAGGTGTGCCAATTTGTTTACCTTGGTTATTGGTAAACAACCGCTGATCCTCCAAATGGTTACTTATTTGGTTACTCGCAGGATCGATCAGATTGATCCTAGGACATAGGTTGATTTTGAGGTTTTGATTAAATTGGATATTGATTAAGTGGCAATGAAATAAAGAGGCTTTAAGTAAATTGCATGAAGAAGTAGGCTTGGTAAAAATAAATGAAGGCTTAAAGTAAAGGATTTCGACAGGAAAGTAAAGAAGAAAGCAAGTAAAGTTTCTGGAAAAGTAAATGACTTTGATTAATAAAGTTGGTGTTTCACACATACATTTCTCAACAATTCTTTCTCACACGCTGGGTACTCGAATCTATATGAGTGACTTTGTATATAATTGTGAACACACGCGAGAAACTGCGTGAACTATTACTATTTATACTAAAACATCCCAAGTAACCGTCGGGCAGTTACACTGCTTCGAGATGATCCCACTTGGCACGTTCTCAACGTTCGACGCTCCAGATCTTTGCACGTTGCACTTGGTAACCGCTGGAAACCGTTTTCCCTCCAAACGCTTGAATTTCAAACCGTTCCACTCTGAACCATCGAACACCTTCGTCGAGAAGCATCTTCGACGAGAAACACCTTCGACGTCGAAGGCAACCAACTTCTCTCTTGGAAGAAATCTTCTAAGTACATCGCCATCTTTCGATGGGCATTTCGACAGACTCAGCTGATCGAAAACAACCTTCAGCTTTAATGGCTGACATCAATGAAACAAGGGTGTCGAATTTAAGAGCCAACACCTTGTCATGATGTCACTTCAAAGCATCTTCAATGATGGAGCTTGAACCTCAATGAAATCTTGTTGAAGAAGGCATGGAAATAAACTCATGAACCTGTAGATCAATCTGATGAAATGTGTTGTGCTTTCACCTATAACATCATCAACTAAAGCAAACATTCATAGTATTCATTAGTTAAAAGTTAATCAAAACAAAACATAGACGATCACAATATATAAGTCAAGGTGTTTGGTGATTCCTCATAAGCAAACTTAATGATAGAGGGAAGAACCAAATCCTAGTGTAATCTTGTTATAATTGTTATAAGTTGTTTTTATAAAAGTGTTGAAATGTTTTTGTTGAGTTGATGATGTTTTAAATTATACAACTTAATTTTGAAATGAAAATAGGAATGCTTGACACCTTATTATCGAGTTAAAACTTAATTTACATGATTTTCTTTTAAATAAGAATTTTTGGAGTTAAGATGTTAGTGTCCCGATCTTATCATCTTCTTTAATACTTTTCCGTTTCACAATGAGTGACATAATTGACAATTTCACATATATTAAGAAAAATATAAAAATAAAAGAGAGAGAAATATTTTTATCAAAGTACTCTTTATCCAAAAAATAGTAATTATTAAAGAATAAAACCGAAAAAAAATTAATTTGCATTGTAAATTAAAACGAAACATTTATTTTAAAACATTTTTTTTCTTTCAAATGTGTTACTCATCATGGGACAAAGGAGTATATAAAAAATATGGAACACTTATTTATCAATAAAAAACACATGTCTTTAATAAAAATAAAAATATCAAATGTAAAAAATACAAAATAAATTTTATTAATAATAAATAAAAAATGATATATATATATATATATATATATATATATATATATATATATATATATATATATATATATATATATATATATATATATATATATATATATATATATATATATATATATATATATATATATATATATATATATATATATATATATATATATATATATATATATATATATATATATATATATATATATATATATATATATATATATATATATATATATATATATATATATATATATATATATATATATATTTGAGTTCTATGTCATTAAAAATTACTTTCAGATGTGTAAGGTAGCTAAAATTTTAAATAAAATAAAATAAAAGAATTAAAATTTTGAATTTTAAAATAGCTGATAAAAAAAATACTAGAGAGGTTGAAATTGCAATTAATCAAAATTATTTTGATTCAATTTTTTTTCAATTAATAATAATTAAATAGAAAACAAAGAGTTAACTTGTCCTATTTACTTTCCCCAAACTTCGCCACTCTGATTTCACAATCCAAAAAAACAAAAAGGTACTAAGCATTTCGGTCAGAAGAAAACCCAGGTAAACTTTCCACCTTCAACACTCTAAAATTTCAATTTTCTCTCACTTCCTTTTCATTTCACACTCACCTAACCACAACATTTACTTCCTCATTTCCTCATTGCCTCATTTTCTCACTCTTTCTCTCATTTCAGAAACTTCATCTCACTCACCACATCACACTGAAGAGCCTCACTAACGACATTGTTTCATCTCTCTCAGATACTCTTCCTCCGATTATTCACTAGGTTGATTTCTTTTCACTTTCTTTGTTTTTCGCTACGTGGTTTTGGGTTTTCGTCTGGTTGATCAATGTCTTCTATGTACGATTCTTCCATTGCATGTTCTTTGTATGACATTGATCGCGTGAATAAACAGAAATGTCTTTGAAAAAGTGATTTTCCAAATAATCACTTTTCGAAGCTGAAACTCACTGATCATTTTGTATCCTTTTTTTTGTTAACAGAAATATTAGGGTTTTGTTCTTTTTCTTAGTCATGGTTAGATTAGAATGAATGTTAAACTGATAATTTATTTTATTTTGATGTATCTTCACTTACATCAAAATGTTTACATTTTTTTAGGGTTAATTTATTTTCTTAACTGTTGTCTGGATTTTGTGCCTAGTTTTTCAGTTATTGAAAACTCAGCTAATGAGTTATTTGTGTTTTACACTGCTTTCTTTTTTCTTCTAGGTTTACTGAAATGTCGTGTAACTGGTTTTTTTTCATAAATCTTATGGTGTTTTCCACTGTTTTTGATGATTGTTTAGGTCTTTTTGTTCAATTACTCCTAAATCTTATGATGCATTTGTCTCTCTATCTTAGAAATCCTTGGAATTTAGGGACGTTTTACATTTGGGTGTCTGTTGCAAAGAGAACTGTTGACTGATTATAGATGGCACCCAATCCGAAAGTTGTAGCGGCCTATCGTGCAATGGCAAGTCTTGGGATTTCTGAATCGCAAGTGAAACCCGTGTTAAAGAAACTTCTCAAATTATATGATAAAAATTGGGAACTTATCGAGGAAGGGAGCTACAGAGCTCTTGCAGATGCTATATTTGAAGCCGATGCTTCCGAGGTGTTTTTCTCACTTTGTTTTCTACCCCCTCTTCCTAGTTATATGTGATTTTTCTGCAAACTTACTTCTATTGCCTGGTTTCATTTGACAGGAGCCAGAACATCCAAAGAAAAACAAGAGAGTTCATGTACATAACTTTCTTCATTCTTTGTTGGCAAGTTATCTGTGTCACAATATTGATTTTATGTCTTCTATAAATGTATTCTGTATTTTCATATAACTAGGAAGAAGAGGCGGAGGCTGAAGAAGCTCTTATAAATGTTGAACCTGTTCAACCTTTGAAAAGGTTGAGATTAAGAGGACAAGAGAACAATTCTACTAGTTCAGCTCCTTCCCCTTCAAAGAAGCCTCACATTGAAAAGGCCACAGCACCTGAGGGCAGCTCTGCACAGCAGCAGCAAAACAAAGCAGTGTCATCAGATGGAAACACGAGGATTGCAGCGCGTCCAGCTCCCATGCAAGATGCTAGTTCTGACAGAGGAAAGCAACCTGCATTGCCTCAAGATTCTCTTAGAGGGAGAAAACCTGTATGTGAAAGGGCATCTCCATCTAAACAAACAACAGTTCAACCTGGAAGGCTTGTGTTACCAAACAACCAAATGCCTCATGCCAATGCATTGATCATACCTAAAGATGAGCCTGTTGATGAATCACCTGATTATGAGCTTCCCATTGCAATGGTTCCTCCTGGTATTCAATGAACTATTCCTTAATATCAAGTTTACTGTTTGACATCTTGGTTGTGATTGACATGTTTGGATTATAGTTTGCAAACTATGGTTTTACTCATCAGAGAAGTAACTTCGTTTTGCTTCTTTTCAAACCACTGATTGTTATTCCAACTCATGTTCTCACACACACACACACCCAACTATGGTTTTGCTAAATGTACTATTCGGTGGTGCAGCCTACAATCCAAACTCGGTGATCTTTTGTTCAAATCAATAGGAAGTACTGTATCGGGCTACAGCGGAATAGTTAAGTGGTGGTAGGGTTCGGTGTGACGCCATTCGTTCACTAGCTGCTGTCAGTAATAATGGTTGTAGCAGCCCGAACCGCTATAACAGCTGCTATTGTGTCTGCTGTAGAATTTTGGGGATGAATTCTTTTAAAAAAATAATTGTTGTTTTTTTAGGGGTATAAATTTCAATCCAAACCCTTTGAAGAATAATGTTATGTTTTTGCCACATAATTGTTTTGTTCTTCTTCCTACTTTTAGTTCAGTTCTGTTTTATTCTTCTTCTCTGTTCTGTATTATTCTTCTCTGTTTTATTCTTCTTCTCTGTTTACTCTAATTTTTAGTATTTATGTTTACTTCGTACACTGGTTTTTAGTCTTTGCAATAGCGGTTATCCCGTTACCCACTATACTGGCATAGCATTTTAGGGAGTCGATATCCTACCATCGGACTTGCCATCATAGCATTTTAAGGATTTGGTGCTTTGCAATCCTACCCGAGATTATTAACAACATAGGTATCTGGTTAGTAGTATTGTAAATTAGTTGTAAACTTTTTCTAACAAAATACAGAAAAAACATTATTGTCACAGTACTTAAAAAGAATAAAGGCAATGCATAAATTTGTAGTTTATATGATATTGATCCCCTACCTTTGCATAGTTGTATCATGTTATCGACTGAAACTGGTTAAAGTGAGATGCATTGATCATATGCTCTATATGGCATACACAATAAGCAACCCTTTACTGATTTATGAATTTCTATATAGTTTGCATGATTTCTCTATGGTGTGCAGTGTGCACTGCTTTTATTTTATGAGACAGGGTTTGGCCTCTGAATCTGTCTAATTTCATTTATTTTTCCTTTTCATTATTGTTTTTCTACTTATCATTTAGTTTTTTGTTGCCAATTAACTCATCTTGTTTTTTTTTTCTTTCTCAATGAAGAACCGTCAAGTTTAAGGCATTCAATGAAGAGTGGTATTACTAGAAAGCAAGGTGGCCATGTACCTGTGACATCATCACAGCACAAAAATGGAGTTAAAGATAAAGAAGTGGCTTCTGATGTTGTGATAGCCTCTTCAGCTCAGGGAGAAGTAAAACTTTCTCTGAGCTACAGTTCAGCTCTTCAAGGACCAGATTTTCGCATGCCTACTCAGGAACAGCTTCTGAAAATGATGGAGGATAGATGTCTGCGATCATATAAAATCACTGACCCAAATTTTTCTGTCGCGAAAATGTTGAGGGATATGTGTGATTGCATGTTGAAATTCAGTACTGATTCAAATGATAACTCACAAGAAAGTTCTATGACAAGACCAACCATTGATGTATTGAAGGAACCGGAGGCTAATGGCACTCCGGGTGTTGGGGGAAGTAAGGATTTGGACACAGGTTCTCACTCATCAAATGGATCAATCCAAGTTAATTCTTTTTCTGCCTTGGTTTCCCCTCGTGGTCCCTATTCGCCAGCCCATCAGAGCGGCTTGGATGATGCTGCAGTGATTTCCAAGATGGACATCTCAAATGATATTCCACAAAGTGATGCTGTAATGCAGCCGGAGGATCCCGTGTCTCCAAATTCACACAGTTTAGTAGTTGTTCCACATCATCAGCTTACAGTAGATGATATAAGGTCTTTTCATAATGTTAATGACATTACAAAAGGAGAAGAGATTAATCAAATTCCATGGGTGAATAAAACTACTAATGATTTCCCTCCACCCTTCAATTACATACCCCAAAACCTTGTATTCCAAGACGCATATGTTAACATTTCTCTATCACGTATTGGGGCTGAGGACAGTTGTCCCTGCATAGGAAGTTGTGTCTTGTTGTCAACACATTGTGCCTGTACAGATAAAACTGGGGGCGAGTTTGCATATACTGCTCAAGGCCTACTGAAGGATGAATTTTTGGAAGAGTGTGTTGCTATTAGTCACAACCCTCGACAGCATTGCTTTTATTGCAAAGATTGCCCACTTGAAAGGTCCAAGAGTAATGGTTATTTGGAACCATGTAAAGGACACTTGAAGAGAAAGTTTATTAAAGAATGCTGGAGAAAATGCGGCTGTGGGAAACAATGTGGCAATCGCCTTATCCAGCGAGGAATAACATGCAACTTGCAGGTGGGTAAAAATCTCTGCCACTAGCAAACAAATACATTTTCTCCAATATTTGATTCATAATTTGTATTAAAAAGTTCATATGCATTGTATATATAATGTATATCAAGTTAAGTATCTCCAAGCCCAAGTTCCTATGTATTATAAATTCCCCAACACATTTTTAAAATGATTTCTCTAACAAACATTTTTAACTTAGGTATTTTTCACTTCCGAAGGAAAAGGATGGGGTCTTCGTACTTTAGAGGACCTGCCAAAAGGAGCATTTGTATGCGAGTTTGTTGGAGAGATTTTAACTGTTAAAGAGTTGCATGAGAGGAACATAAAATGTGCTGAAAATGGGAAATCTACTTACCCAATTCTACTGGATTCTGATTGGGATTCAGAATTTGTGAAGGATGAAGAAGCTCTATGCTTAGAAGCAGCGTCCTTTGGCAACATTGCTAGGTTTATTAATCACAGGTATTGAATTCCTCACCCATTGTTTCAATTTTGGCACCCTAAAATTCAAGCTAGGGAAAATAAAGAAACAATAATAAAGTCAACCATGGGATGCAAAAAGTTGAAATTCTGCTACTCTAACCTTGATTGCCATGTTTTAAACAACTTGCTGTTTGCAAGTTATGTGGAATAACTATTGGTTTGATCTCAAAGCAATGTATTCCCGTGTTTCAGCTGACATTCATTACTTGGTTGCACTTTTCATTGATATCCGGAAAAATTGGAGAAAACAATACTCATTTTTGTAGTTTATATTTATTTTCTTATATTATATTACAAACATAAGAGGACTGACTAGGAAGGAAAATCTAATCATACAAACTACGCATCTAGAAAAGGAAAAAAATTGTCTGGGACATTTCATTTAATTTTGTATGTATTTATACGAAGAAGAAAAGTAACTTGAGTTTAATGTGGTTGTAGTAGTTCATATCATTTTTAAGAGAAAAGAAAAATTATGTAAGGTCATGATTCAGAAATAGTTAGTTCATTATAAATTAAAATAAATATTACAGATGTTGAAAATGATTCAGAGCCTTTTCCCACTAGAGCTATATGGATCATGTGTAATGATAGGCCATTTACTATAAATTCTTTTAATGGTTGAACTAAAGTTTTCCTTGATCTCTCCCTACCCCAAACTTTTGGATCATCGATCCGATTTACCTTCCTTATCTTGCCTAGCATAACTGTTATAAAACTGGGCTTGCTTTCTTGTATGTTCTTTCTACATTATATATTACTTTCTCATAGCCGGGCAGTAAAAATCTAATTTGGCATAGATACAAAATATTGTTAACTGCTTATGAATTGATCAATCTTCCATTCACCTGTATTTAGATGATTCAATACTTAAAACTGTATTATGTTAACGATTGACTTCTCCCAAACAGTGCCTCGGCAAATGTTTAAATGTTATTTGATAATTTAGAAGATTCTGTAACAACTCTATTTAATTTTTCAGATGTTCTGATGCAAACTTGGTTGAAATACCAATTCAAATCGAGTGTCCAGATCGTTATTACTATCATGTGAGAAGTTACCTAATCCTTGAAGTCCAACAAGCTGTTTTACTTACCTTTTGTTGCGACACTAAACTGTGTAGCAATTTTGCTTATCAATGCTTTTGATGTTTTGAAATTCGCAGTTTGCCCTTTTCTCTTCCAGAAAAATAGCAGCACAAGAAGAGCTCACTTGGGTAAGTTTTGTTATGTAATATGGTTTTTTGTCAATGGTCTTGTATTGTTTGTAAATCTTCACTTCTTGTCAGTGCTTATTAAGTACTCCCTCAATTCTCTTTTATAAGAAAATTTTAACTTTTTAGATTAATTTAATAATTGATGTATCTAACTTATATATAGTCTAAATACATTATTTATTCAATGAATCTAAAAAGTCAAAATTTTCTTATAAAAGAGAATGGAGGGAGTACTCTTTTTTTTTCAAGTAGTGAACTTAGCAACAAAAACATGGTTGAGATAATTTATTTATGGTTGAAGTCACATAGTTTTTCATGGTTACTTAATTGACAAATGATAGGTACATTGATTGGTTTGCAGACCATTTAGTAAGTTTATATTGATAAGTGCCTGTTCATAATTGTAGTTTACTTTCTTCAAATCATTTCATTAGTCTAAAAACAAAATTTTCTAAACTGAAGCTTTATGTTTATGGTGTTTCTACAGGATTATGGCATTGACTTTGACGACAGTGATCAACCTATCAAACTGTTTGAGTGCAAATGCGGCAGTAAGTTCTGCAGGAATATGAAGCGATCAAACGGTAGGTTCAATTTCTCACTGATGAATAGTATTTATTCTTTTTTAACTTTTATCCCTAAATAGTTGTTTTTATCTTTTCTCTGGATATTGTTAATTCATATGCCACGTCTTTATCTTTTCTCTGGATATTGCTAATTCCTATGCCACGCCCTTCCTCTAATTTGTTGCTGACTTTTGTTTTGCATTTTGTATTTCAAATTTGAGCCAAATGATCATTACTCATTATGCTTTCCCCTGCCTGTTCTTACTTAATCTTTTGCTGGATTGATAGTTGAAAAAGCCACGGTTACATATCAAATTGGAAGTTTTGGCTTTTTAAATTAAATATACTTTGTTGTAGAAACTGGGTGGCAACTATTTTGCGTGGTGTTTAATGTGCATATATCTTTTTGATCTGATTCCTTTCATTTCATTGCGTAGTAAACTTGTATTTGATTTTAGTGGAACTCTTCCATTGGTTTCATCCATTCACACAACATGCATGCAGACACCAACACACTTGCCATTATTGATGTGAGATTTGCATAATTAGTTTTTATTCTTTGTTGCAGGATCCACTAGATCTGCCTCAATTTCTGGATGATACTTTTTATCCGTGACAAGATCCAACCTGCTTCAGTGATGGCTTTTTTGGGTTTTTCTTGGGGGATCTTACCCATGGTGATTAGGCAGTAGTTACTTTGTACAGTTTTGTTTTAAGTTTAGACAGTGTTGTCCAAAAAAGACAAATGGATTAACCTTCATTTTGGTCCTTAGTTAAGATGCTTGTATCTCCAGTTTGGGATTTGTGAAGATATATGTAACTGCTGTAGTTGTAAGGCTTTGCAACCTTCGTCGTACATCAACTAAATATCATGTTACGAATTATTATTAGTGTATGTTTCTTTGTTTAGGACTTTTCTTTTTACATTTTAACCATTTTTCCTTTTACATCTACAAAATACTATTCCCTCCGTTTCAAAATAAGTGTCACATCTTATAAAATTATTTGTCTCAAAATAAATAAGTGGTGCTTTTAGTTATCAATGCAAATCTTATATTTATATTTGTCTTTCAATTATGCGCTCTAATTAATACTTTCAATTTAATATTTTTTCACTCTAACATTTATGATAATTTAAATACACCAATAGTAAACAAGAATAGCTTGATAAAAATACTATTTTCTCTCTTATTTATTATTTATTTTTAATCGGTGTAAAATGATCAACTATGATAATCATTTTAGGAAGGAGTGAGTAATTTTTTAGAGCCAATGAAACCGCATTCTGGTACAAATGAAATAATATTCAGAAGAATCATTTGATTTGAGCTGGGGCTCAGCCAGAGATGAAAGATTGGTGAGTTGCAAAAGGTGCAAATTTTGGCTCTAGGTGCAAATTGATAAATCCCACATTAAGTACGTAAACAGAGAACATGATGTGATAAAAAAATATATAAACAGTACACCGTAACTTTTTTTATAAGTATGCTTGCTGTATACTACTTTCATTGCCTAAAAGCTTCAAATTGTAGATTATCATCCTCTTACATACAGAATAAGAACCAACGGATGAAAGATTTGTTCACTATTTAACAAACACTGGTTTAGTTGTTGATGATAGGGATTCCCTGCCATGAGGCCTGTAAAGAATTTCATACTCTGAAGTTGAAGGCATTACTGGCCTAATTCCCCCTGGATTCAGAGGGAAAAGGGTTTTGTAGTAACCATCCATAATTTCTTGAAAATTACAAGTGTCAGCGACTTTGGGAATCTGTCAAAGGCACAAAACACGCACTATCTTAGTAATTGAACAGCACAAAATGAGGCTAAATGTAAACATGTTTTAGCGAAACAAGCACCTGATAAATGTCACGCATGTAGGCATGTAAGTTAGTATACTCATACAACTTCTTCTTGGTGCATTTAAACAGAACATTATAAGCAATATCAAATCGGATTAAAGTAGTAAACAGACATATATCAACAAGTGTGAGTGTGTCTCCGCACAAGTAACGAGAATTTGACAAGTGATCCTCCAACTTGTCTAGTGTATAAAACAACTCATTTACGGCTCTATCATACGCTTCTTGGCTCTGAGCAAACCCACACCTGCAATGCAAATTGCATAAATAACCAATTCAATTGAAAAAAAAGAAGCAATAGTTATCATACAAGTCTCAATTCCTTACCTATAAACACCATTATTCACATTTGGATATATCACTTGATACCATTCTTCGATCTTATCCTTTAACTCAGGGGGTGAAAGATTCAAATCCGGGTTACGGGCCAATCCGTTTAACCCGGAATTAAACAATTGAATCACATCATAACTTTCGTTACAGATAACATCTTTTGAGTCTTTACTCCACAGCATTGGCACTGTGGATCTTCCATCATACCCACCTCTTCGAAGTTTATAAACTTCCTTCAAAGTCTTGCAACCATTCGCTTTATCCAAACTAGGACTAATTACCTGACCCGTATCCACGCCACCGACCCGTTTAAATTCCCACGACCCGTCCATGCCAGGAGACGCAACTGACACCGGCACGGCATCTTCTAAGCCTTTGAGTGCGCGTACTATGAGAGTACGGTGGGCCCACGGGCATGGCAGGCCAACGTAGAGGTGGAGACCATTGGGTGGAGGACCTGAGAATCGGAATTTAGAAGCGGGTCTGGAATACCCGCCAGTGGAGTCAGAGGGAGCAAGCTGAGACATCATGAGCTGCCACGTAGAGTTCCAGGCGGTGCGCACGGTGGTGACGAGAAGCCCTGGCGGGAGGGACCGACCCCATAGAAGGTTGGTCACAGCACTCAGTAGGGAAGAGGAATTACTGTTAGAATTGTTTTTGTTGTTGTTGTCGAGTGACATTCTCAGGCGAGGACGGATGGCGTGACCCCCGGTGAATTTTCGGTTATGGGAAGTGGTTGCCGGAGAAATGACGACGAATTGATGGGAGGAAGGGGGAGAAGCGCACAACAACGACATTGTTTGTGAGGCGTGAAGCTACGGAATATGGGCCGTTTTGACTAAAAAATTATGTAGGCCCTTTTTATAAAGGGAATGGCTTATCAGCATAAGCGGTCTAAAAATGCTTCTCAAATTTCGAAAATACATTTATGGGCACATCATGAACATGCTCCAACTTAGTCTCATTCCATTTTTTTATATATCACATAATTGTTTCTGCAATTTAATAACTTAATAACAAATTTAGATGTGTACATGTACTTTCATATTTGTGAAGCGGGAAATTGAAAACATACAACATTGCATGTCAGCTACAACTCTAAAAATGCATTTCTGAAATTGTCAAACATAATTTTTAATAAAACAACACTCTGCATGATTTTCTTCTTCATGAACAAATTTTCATTTTTTTCTCAAAACCCTTAAAATAAATCTTCTCATTCTCAATTAAGTTTTGTACTCTAAAACTTCATTCTTGTGTTTCATCACATCAAAAGGAGCAAAAGAATCTAAAATTTAAGGTAAAGTTCATGTATCTCACTCCTCACTGCTCACATTAATTTGGTTTTTTTGAGGTGAAAACATTTTGTTGTGTTTGAAAATACACTTCCAGATTCTAGACGAGTTTATACGAAAATGTATTTCCGAAATAGTTCATAGTTCATTTCAGGTTGTTTTTTTGTTGTTATTTTCTAATATTGTTTGCCTTATTATATATGATGCACCATGATGTTATCCTCCAAACTTTTTGTGTCTATGAATATCAAATGTGTTGATGCCAATAAGATTGATGTTGACAACCAATTTACAAATGAACAAGAGTTTGAAGTTCATGGTCATATGCTCTAATAGGTTCGCATGAAGGCATCCAAATTAAGGTTTGGTATTGTAGTCGAAAGGTCTGATAATGGTTTAGATAGAAGACTTGCATTTGTGACACTAAGATGCGAAAGAAATGACAAGTATATAACTCCTCTCCAGAAGTTCAAATGAGATGACGCAAGTTCAAGAAAAATGTGAGTGTCCCTTTAAGTTGCGCGAGTATCTTTTGATAAAGTATCACTGGAGATTTAATGTGATTTGTAGTTTATATAACCATGACATGTTTGACAAGTTGGTTAGTCATCTCATTCCATGTTGTCTTATGCCTGAAAAGAATGAAATCGTTTTAGACATGACATTGAATATGGTGCAGCCCAAAAACATGCTTGCAACTTTGAATCATAAAAGATCCAGAATATCTCAAATATTAAGCAAGTATATAATATTAATGTATTTAACAACAACGCAATAAGAGGGATATAATTGAGATGGAATAGTTGTTAAAGCTTTTGGACGATAACGATTATGTTTCTAGGTACCGAGGGAGCGAGGATGGAGTAATTGTTCCAGATATATTTTAGACGCCTCTTGATTCCATAAAATTGTTAAACAAGTTTGTGAAATTAGGTTGAATCTCAAAATTCATTTTCGGATTCACCCAAATGTTTAGAAAAATGCGAATATGGGTTTATTCAGAAATGTATATTTGAATTCACCCTAATTTCACAAATTTCACACAACGAAATAAGATGTATTTGGAAGTACATCTCAGGAATATCCCTTGGGACAAAATTTAATTTTTAAGCTGCATATTAGCCGAAATCTTGTATAAATGAGTTTTTCATCTCATATTTTTGACAAAATCACATTACACCAGAATGAGCATATATTGATATGTCGTATTTGTGTACATAAATGACACAAGTACATCACTTGAATTTAAGGTCGCTGAGTACACCTCTCTTGTAGATCTGCTCAAACAATCGAAAAATTATCAAACGTGAGTATCGATCACTCTTGATTGATAATGAAAAAATATCTTGTTCATAAATGAATGAAGATTTAAGGGTTATTGGAGTATATTTCACCGTTACAAAACAAAAGGTTTGATCGAGCTGGAAGGAAATATTGTGAGATCCACCAAAGATATTTTGAAGATGTTAAAACTTCCTACTTGATGATGAAATGTATTGTTCAATTTATGTTAACGATTGTCTATGTAATGTTTAGTTTTTTATGTATGTCATAATAATTATCATTGTTAATTTATCTTAGTTTCTGCATTTGTTTCGACTATGAATTTGTTTCTGCATCTATTTAGAATCTATAAATACACTTCTGTAAGATACATAGAGATACATTTTAGGATTAAGTTCAATCATAAGATAGGGGCATGACTCAAAAACTAAATTATTGTGTATGAATGAAGTGCGTCCGAAGATGCATTTTTGAATTCTAGAGGTAGTTTTGGTTTTTCACAAGGGTGGGGAAGCAATACTAAGGATGCATTAAACAATCCCTTTTATAAAAGAGAATTTTATAAAAAGAGGAATGTTCAATATATCCCATGACTTACTCGCATGCTCCAGCGATATTCTAAAAATACCCCTATATCATGAATTTTAAAATTCGGACGCGTCTAATATACAACAAACTCTCTTTGGAAACAAGTCAAATTATAGGTAAGTATGTGTTCGAATTTTGAGATCCGAATTAACAAACATACAAAATTTGAAATATGAGCAAGCCTTAATACACCGTACCAAACTTAATCTCATAACAACTTAAGATCAAAGTTTAAAAAAAATATTTGAATTTAATTTATAGATATTTAACGGAGTTTTTTATTTATAATTTGCGGATGTTTCACTACTACGGAAAACACATACACTTACGGTTGTGAAACATATATAATGATGGTAGCATGTCCATTGTTATGTATTGTGTGATTGTATGTATGCTAGTTACGATAATGGGCATATGACCGTTGTTATAAATTAGATAGTGCACTACTTATAACTACTATGGAAGGAAACAATTGTTGTGAAATAATTGAAAGGACCTAGGTTCGAATCTTACAACGCCATTTTTGGGTTTTATTATGCTATTTATAACAACAATTCAATTAACAATTGTTGTGGTAATATTTTGATTTTTTAAATTATTTTTCAATTTTACATAATCCCTAATTTTGCAACCTGAATATTTCTTAATTGTATCATACCAAAAAGAGCAATACACCCATTTGTGAATTGAATTAGACAAAAAGTGTATTACATCAAAACCAAAATTGAGACAAAACAGCTTACAATGTACACATCATTACATAAGATTATACTATCTTGTTGTCTTGGTATTTCGTCTCTTGGTGTCTTCACTTTAAACACCTATAATTTCAAATAATAATAGTTGTTAGAAATTAAATATGGACATTGAAAATTATAACATATAATAAATTATGAATGAAGAATATAAAATACTTACTTGTGTTGTGTTAGAACGAATATTGAAACTTTCAAAGAACGGAAAACGAAATTTGAAAAGACAAAGAGATGTAATCATTCAACAACTCTAGGTAGATGATCTTTCCAGCTTCCAAGAGAAGAAAATGTAATGAATTAAAGAAGAAATAATGAGGAAATTTGACATGCATGAAATCTTATGACTTTTAGACTTTCAAAGATCAGAGAAGATAATGAATCATCAAACCACTATAAATGTTGAATTCCTCTTTGAACCAAAATACCTCTTTAAATAACTTCATTCAAAGAAAGAATCAAAATTAGTACCTTGAGTGAAACTTTCAACAATACTACAGAGAGGAAAGAAGCACATGTTGTGGTTGTAGAGGCTATAGCTCATGTGCAAGAGCCTCATCTTCATATGATTCAAGAAGCACACTCTAGAGGTCCAAGAAGTACCTTTTGCCGCTGAAAGAGCTCATGTGCAAGAACCATTGAGGTCTAGAAGAGCTTTAAGAAGGAGGAGATCAAGAAGAAGAAGAAGAAGAAGAAGAAGAAGAAGACCAGTCATCTTAGATTCTAGTGCTGATTATGAAGCAAATTATTCTTGGCCAAACTTCATCTCAGCTATAGTATTTAGATATGGTTAATAAAAAATATTTATTTTGTAACCCTAATTATTTATGATCTTTTTGTAACTCTAATTTAATGAAAGTTTTATTTTGCCAACAATATACTATAGTTATATGCAACAACATACATAGTTAACATACACATTATATGTTTAAGAAGAAACTCCATAACCAATGAGAAATACAAGTAGTCAAAATGGAAATGAAGGATATTCGCAAACTTATGTTACTCTTCATATTAAACTAATGCTTCACACACAAAATCTAAAGCAAGAAAAAAGTAACTCTAGCGAAGAACCCAAGCATTCAGAAGTGTCAGAGGGAGATATTGGTAATGTAATAGAAATGATATTTGAAGAACCTGACGACTTCGCTTACATAAATGAATAAATATGATGAAGATTTCGCTATCAGTCATCTCGTTTGCTAGGGAACCTAAAATTTTATGAACAAAATAAAGAACCTGTTATGTTTTAATTTTGTGGGAAACAATTTCACAATGATTGCAAGATTCAACTGTAATAAAATATGGAACTTATAACCACAATTGATTAAAACAATTGTAGTTGTTATACTTTTAATTTTCAAATAAAAATGAATGACAAGGAACACGCTCTTAATTTTACTGAAAAAATGGAAAAATGTTGAGACTGAGATTCAAAGCTTGTCTTCTGAATTATATGACAATAGTTCTTTAAAGGAATCATGATGAATAGTTTTGTTAATTTTGGAATAAACTCATAGTATTCATCATGTTATGGAATGTACAAAACAGTATTATATATACTGTTAAAGTAACAAACTGTTTAGTAACAAACTAAACAGAATTGTAACAAACTGTAACAAACTAAACTAATTGTTTAGTAACAAACTAAAACAGAATTATTTTCATCATGTAATATCCCCCCACAAGCTGGACTATGGATGTCTAATAGACCAAGCTTGGAAACAAGAGAATCGAAAGAGGGAGCTGCCAAAGGCTTGGTGAGAACATCTGCCAATTGAGCAGCAGAAGAAACTGGTAAAAGATGGATGAGACCAGTTTGGATTTTCTCACGAATGACGTGGCAGTCAATTTCGATATGTTTTGTCCGTTCATGAAAGGTGGGGTTGTGAGCAAGGTAGATAGCACTTTTGTTGTCACAATAGATGGAGCTAGGTTGATCGAAGGAGATGTGGAGATCCTTGAACAGAAACTGCAGCCATTGCAGTTCACAAGTCAAGCTTGCCAAGGCCCTGTATTCTGCTTCTAAACTTGATTTGGATAATGTAGACTACTTTTTGGATTTCCAGGATATTAGGGAATTGCCAAGGAACACACAATATCCAGTTACAGATTTGCGGGTAACAGGGCAACTTGCCCAATCTGAGTCTGTGAAGCCAGAAAGTTTGAGTGGAGAGGAAGATGAATAGAACAAACCCTTGGCAGGAGCACCTTTGAGATACTTGAGTACTCGAATTGCTGCAGAATGATGAACTTGCATAGGATGTGAGATGAATTGGCTGAGTTGTTGAACGATGAATGCAAGGTCAGGTATGGTGGTAGTCAGATATAGAAGTTTCCCAACAAGCCTTCGATAAGCTGTGACGTCTTCGAAAGGTGGTGAGTTATCATCATAAAGCTTCAAAGAGGAATCGAAGGGGGTGGAGCAAGGTTTAATAGCCAATAAGCCACTGTCTTCGAGCAATTCCAGAGCGTACTTTCTTTGATTGAGAAAAATTCCGTGAGTTGATCTAGCAACTTCTAGACCAAGAAAATATTTCAGCCTACCAAGGTCTTTGATTTTGAAAGTGGAATCAAGGAAGCATTTGACATATTTGATTTCCTGCAAATCATTACCGGCTAAGACAATATCATCAACATAGACTAATAAAATAGTAAAAGAAGAGTCATGTGATTTTGTGAAAAAATAATGATCAACAGAAGAATATGAGTAGCCAAGAGAGATAATGGCAGTGGACAATTTCGAAAACCACTATCTGCTAGCCTGCTTCAGGCCATATAATGACTTATGCAATTTGCAGACTTTGTTGGTCGAAGAAGTGCAACTTTCGTTGGTCGAAGAAGTGCTAACTTCGTTGGTTGAAGAAGTGCAAACTTCGTTGGTTGAAGGAGTGCAAACTTCGTTGGTCGAAGAAATGCAAGCTTCGTTGGTCGAAGGAGTGCGAACTTCGTTGGTCGAAGTAGCAGAAGAAGTGCAAACTTTGGTCGAAGAAGTGCAAGCTTCGTTGGTCGAAGGAGTGCGAACTTCGTTGGTCGAAGAAGCAGGGAGCAGGAATCCAGGAGGCAGATCCATATACACTTCTTCATGTAGATCACCATGAAGGAAGGCATTGTTGACGTCGAGTTGTTCCAAGTTCCAATTCTTAATGGCAGCCACTGAGAGAAGGGTTCGAATAGAAGTAAGCTTCGCAACAGGTGAGAAAGTGTCGAAATAATCCACCCCCTCCAGCTGAGTATATCCTTTTGCTACTAAACGGGCCTTGTATCGTTCGATGGATCCATCAGCATGATGCTTGATTTTGTAGACCCATTTGCAACCAATTGATTGTTTTCCTACAGGCAAATCAACAACAGACCAAGTATTTGTAGATTCAAGAGCATCTACCTCAGATTTCATAGCATTGTTCCAACAATCAAACTTGCAGGCTTGTTTATAGGTTTTTGGTTCTGTTAAAGAGCTTATGGATAGACAAAATAATTTGTCATCAGGACTACATTGGCTATAAGATAATACAGAAGAGAGAGGGTAGATAGAGGAACCTGAGTCAGATGCTGGCAGCATGTGGGATAGCAAATTGCAGTGATAATCAAATAGATAAGTTGGAGGTTTAATATTTTGATTGGATTTTCTGGTTGGCACGGGAGGGGAGGGGCAAGGGGAGTTGTTAGAGTCATTTGAGGAAGAAGAGAGGTTATTGGGAGAATCTAGTTGGGGGACATAGGTAGGAGAGGAAGGTTCATTTGATTGTGGAGGTAAGTTAGGTGGAATGTTGGTGAAAATATCAGGTGAATAAAGGGAAGGAGGGTCAGGAGTAGGGATTATAGGATTAGGTGTAGGTGGGATGGATGCAAAAGGGAACACAGTTTCATAAAAGAATACATTCCTTGAAATGTAAAATTCATGTGTGATAGGATCATAGAGAAGGTAGCCTTTGGTGCCTTCCCTGTAGCCAAGAAAAATAGATTTTCTTGCTCTTGGTTCGAATTTGGTGCGATGGTTAAGCGAGGTCGAAGAGTAGGCAAGACAACCAAAGACTCTCATATGGTTAAGGCTGGGAGGAGTAGAATGGAGTTTTTGGTAAGGAGAGTGGTTGTTTAAAAGAGGAGTGGGAAGACGGTTTATAATATGAATGACCTGTTGTATGGAAAGGTGCCAAAGGTTGTGAGGGAGGTGAGAGTGGAAAGAGAGGGCACGGGCAACATTCAAAATGTGCTGATGTTTTCTTTCCACGATACCGTTCTGTTGAGGCGTTTCCACACAAGACCTTTGATGAATGATTCCTTTCGAAAGGTAGAAAGTGGTCATGAGAAACTCAGGGCCATTATCACTACGAATGCACTTGAGTTTCTTGTTAAATTGGGTTTCGATAAAGGATATGAAGTGAATTAAATGGTTTCTGGTTTCACTTTTGTTGGCCATAAAAATTGTCCAAGTAAACCTGTTGTAATCGTCTACGAGGGTTAAAAAATACTTGTGGCCACATATGGAAGAAGTGGAAAGAGGACCCCAAATATCAACATGAAGTAAATCGAAGATGGCAACAGACTTAGTATTACTGTGAGTAAAAGGCAAATGTTTTTGCTTAGCCAAATGGCAAGTATTACAGGGCTTATGATTGTCATTGTAGGTGACAAAAGGAAAATGAGAGGAAATACATTTGTGTATGTAGGGACTTAAGTGTCCAAGCCTAAGATGCCAAATAGTAGCAGGATCGTGTTTAGCAGGTTCGAATTGGGGAGAATAGGAGCTGTTGACAGAGCCAGGTGTGGGAGAGATGGCCTTAGGTGGGGTGGCATCAAGAACATACAATTTGCCAATCCTCCTAGCTGTAAATCCAGTCATCTTGGATTGGGGCAACTGCATAATTTGACAGCAATTAGGAGAAAATTTCACATCATATAAAGTGGAATCAAAAAGAGTGGTGACAGAGATAATATTGACATGAAATGAAGGAAAGTAATAAACATTGTGAAGGACAAGTGAACCACATAGTAAAACTGAACCAACAATGTTTGTAGTGACAGAGTCACCATTAGGCATTGTCATGGATTTAGGTGCAATGTGGTATGTGGAAAGGAAACTGACAAAGGTATGGGTGATGTGATCAGTGGCACCTGTGTCAATGATCCACCAGTTATGACAAGGAAGATTTGAGGAATTCTTACCAGAGGATCTATGAGGAGAGGTATGGGACACAAAATTAGAAGTATAAACTGAATTAATCGAGGGAAGTGAAGGAGATTGCAAATTAGATTGTTGGAGGAGGTGCAGAATCTGAGTGTATTACTCTTGAATCGTAGACAAATCATTTGGACTGGTGTTTGATGTGGAAGCAACATCTTGAATCGAGTTCACTGTAGAATTAGCATAATTCCCCACAGATGTAGTAGGCTTGCGTTGTTGAAATCCAGGGGGATAGCCATGTTTCAAGAAGCAAGTCTCAATGGTGTGATTGGTGCGGTTGCAATGAGTACAGAGTCGGTTTCCACAGCCACCACGGCCACGTCCATGACCACGAGAAGGTGCTTGAGAAAGGTGATTCACAGACGATTGAGACTCAATTGAAGAAGCAGAAGGTGAAAGAAGGTTGAATTGATGTTCTCGTTGAAGAACCATATTAAACACATTATCAAGAGTTGGTTGTGGTTTCATCAACATAATCTGTGAGCGAACATGAGCGTATTGGTCATCAAGGCCCTTCAAGAACTTGATAACTTTATCTTGTTCTTTGAATTTGCGTAAGTCTGAAGCAGCACACAGGAGCACGGAATAGCGCAAGTACAATCACGAATTGGCTGGAAGTTCTCGATTTCTTCCCAAAGCATCATCAGTTTCGTGAAGAATGAAGAGATATTGAGAGTTCCTTGTTTAAGACGAGCAACATTTTCTTGAATGTCAGCAATGCGAAAAATATCTCCCTGAGAAAAACGATTTTCCAAACTTTTCCATACAAGAGAAGCACGATCATACCAGAGAAGAGATTTTGCAATTTCTTCAGAAATCGAGCGTTGAAGCCATGAGAGGACGAGATTATTGCATCGTAGCCAAGGTTCGTATAGAGAGTCGGAGATAGGTGGAGGAGAAAGAGTGCCATCAACGAACTTGATCTTGTTCTTGGAGATAAGAGCCACTTTCATTGATCTGGACCAGATCTGATAGTTCATAGAGAAGGGACTGGGATTTGATTTTTAATTTTTTCTCCTAACAAAAATCCAAAAAAATTCAAGTACAGGATAGATGGTCCTTGTTCAAACAATGAGGTTGAATATGAAGCTTTGATAGTTGGCCTTGAAATCTTGTTGGAATTGGGGGCAACTAGAGTCGAAATAAGTGGTGACTATGAACTGGTTGTCAAGCAAATAACTAGAGAGTACAAATGTGTCAAGGAAAATCTGATCATGTATTTTGTTATAGAAAACAAACTACTATGAAAGTTTAAATATGAAAACATTAGACACATCCCTCGACTCAAGAATTAGGAGGCTAATGACTTGGATCAAATTGCATATAGAGATAAGGTATCGAAGGATAATTTGAAGGATTTGATCAAAGTTCGAGGAATAGTGATGGGAATTAGGATATCTTTATCAAATTTAGAAATGACGAAGTTATGTTATGCAAATGAGGAAAATGGATAAAAGAAAATTCGGCGACGACTCTTACTATCCGCACATTTGTGATAAAATGCAAACCAAGTCATTTATCCTATCGTATTACAGATACCACATGTATAAAGTCAGTGTTGTGTCTCATTGCATGCCTTGTTGTTAGCGTAAAGATGTTATGTGCGGTTGTTTATGTTTGTTAATTTTGATTATGACATGAAGTTGTGAGACATGGATATAATAACTATTCATGAAGTACTTATGTATACTTATTATCATACTTTCCTTTATATTGTTGTGATATCTCACCCCTTATGTTTGAATGTTGCCTCTACGTAGGCAACATACAAATAGTCATGAGTAGTTCAATGCTGCAAAGTTCGAAGATGTTGCTCTTCATTTCTGTTTTAGAGTCGGTATTATGCTCTGATACGTAATACCAGATTGGGGGATAAACACTTATTTTGTTTTGCATTGTTTTGGTGATTGTTGTGGAGTATTTTAAACTCATGGATAATTGATTGAATATTGTTTTTGAATTGAAGTTATTTTGGATGACGAATCTAAATTATTTTCCGCTGTGTAATGAAGTTAATTTTTAAGACTATGGTACTTGTTGTTTATTCAAAAGGTGTTATGTAGCCCTTTTATTACTTTGAGAAAAAATATGTTTGTTTTGAGAAAGTGTAGCATCCTAAATGTATTTTGAAGAAAAAGAAAAATTACTCTGATTTTTATATTATTAATCGCCGAGGAATTTAGGGTGTTACAATAAATACCTGGGACTGATAAATTTTACGCTTTTCTTCAAGTAGAGGAGGCTTAGGAGCATACTCCCGATTTCTTACCAGCAACGGCCTTGCGATCTGGGTAATGGGAGTTGAAGCTTCTTTCTTTTGTTTAGCATATTTGTTGTTCCTGGGCGTCGTTGTTGAAGCTTGAAGTGTGAAAATGAAGAGTTTTATTTGATTTTTGGAAGAAAAGACTGCAACAGATTGATAGTTTATGAGCTCAAAGATGGAAAGTTGTAAAAAATGAAAGAGCAAGTTACTTATAGGAGAAGAAAAACCGTTCAAATTCTCATTTGAATGACAAATGGAAAAGTTAGTGGGGCACATGTATAATTCTAAGAGGTTGTGTAGATGGTTTCCTATTTAGTTACCACCATGCTTCTATATTTTAGGGATAATGATTCTCTGCAGCAATGCACCTCTCAATGAGACGTTTGGAAAAAGTGGTCATCATGACCATGACGTCACAACAGTAAATACTGTCGCGTCGAAAGATTTCAATTTGATCGAAAAAGACATTTTTAGGGGGCAATTTATTAGCTGTAAATTCGAAGCTCAAAAGGAATAAGAAATGTCAAGAGGATTTTTTAGAAGATATTTGAAGTAGACAGGCTGCCTTCAATGAATAAGTCAGATAACATTTCGGCCAAAGCCTGACGAAGAGGCTTCAAAGTGGCGAAATAATACAACAATGAGACTCATAGTGTTTGTAAATGATTCAAAACGAGTTCAACAAGAATATTTTAAAAGAAGTATGATAACTGGATTTTGGCCTTATTCGTTCTTTAAAATAGGACGCATGAAAGCCTACGAAGGGTAAAGCACATGCAAGCGAGAACGTGCCATTTTCTAGAGAAAAGACCGTTCGTTACCGTTACTATCGAAGTAGTATAAATATGAGTCATAACATTAGGATTCTATGTTAGATATTGTACCAAACTCATATTCACTCAAAGTATCTAAGTGTTAATGAGAAAAGAGTTTTCTGAGAAATGTACGTATGAAACACCATCTTTACTTTCAATGTCAATTTATTTTCATTAAAGTCATTTACATTCCCTTTAAATTCCAGTCGAAACTTCTCTATCTTCCTGTTATTTTCATAAATGTTTCTGCATTATTTTCAAATTCACAATCACCGCCGAAGAAATTAGCATTAAGAAAACCTACACAAAAAATTATACACATTTGTCCTAGGATCAATCTAGTCGATCATGTAAGTAACCAAAAACATTTGATTTTAGAAGACTAGTGATTGTTTACCAAAAACAAGGTAAACAATATCTCACTTCTAAGTCATCTTATTTTTTTTCTTTCTAACATACTCTTATGCTTATATAATTGTGTGGTCCGAGTGACATTCTCAGGATCTAGCTTTTGCAAGGAAAGCAATATGTGTCTAGGTGGAACGTGTCTCTTTGTCAAATCAACAACGTGCTGCTTCTCATCTGTGGTCAATCTACCAACAAAGGAATGCCCTTCTAATCTATCAGATAAATCATAGTTATGAACTCCATATTTTATATAAACCTTCCATCCAGACACATCTTTCGCTGGAGTCGACCTAATTTTAAATGGGCATTAACATTTCTTAGTTGCACTTTGAGTTCCACTACTTGTATCCTTGTATTTTCCATATTTATCACAACCAAACATTACTTTGTCGCTTATTCCTTTCTTGCCTATTTAAGTGTCTGAAAGAGTGATAATAACAATTACTTTATTCTGATTTCAACCTCTTTATTCCATCTTATCACCTATTCTCGTGTATCAAATCTTTGAGTAATTGAGAATACATCAGAGGTATCTACACATATTTGTTTTTTGCCCCGCATATTTGCAATAAAATTTCCATATCTGATAGAATATAAAAAATAAAAAAATGCATACCGAATATCTTGAAAAAAGTGTTTCGATTTACAGAAAAACCCAAACCGAATGACAAGAGGAAAATGTTTCGGTACGCAACATGTTAGAACCTGAACACATTTGTGAACTGTTCCGATACCTTAAAAATTTTCATATAAACCGAAACACTTTATTCAAGTCTTTTGAAATTCATATCTTTCAAAATCGAATGCTTTACTGAAAGTGTTCCGATTCATATTAATACATACGAGAAATCATATTTAATGTTTTCTGATTCGAATGTGTAGGAGTGCAATTTTCGAAAGTCTTTTGTAAATATTAAAAAATAAAATATTAAATTAGTTAAAAATATGTAAAGGTGAAAATGTCATATTTGAAAAATTATTAGGATATAGTATATAGATGTAGAGGTATAAGGTAAAGTTTTCGATAAAAGAATTTAGTAATTTGCAAAATGATGTAAGCCCAATAAAATAAGGTAGGTATTGAAGGCCCAACCCGAATAAACCCTACAACTGAAAACCCTATTTTCATTTACATATATAAAGCAAACTCACCCTTTGCAAGATTTAGTTAAGAGAGACGACAAGATGTCGAAGAGAGGTAAGAGCCGATTTTTAATCCTTGCAAATATTTGCGTTAATTGGCTATTGTCGACGATAGTTTTGTGAGTATTTATTCTTTGATTTGAATGATCAGGTCGCGGTGGTTCCGCTGGAAACAAGTTCCGCATGTCGCTGGGTCTTCCAGTGGCTGCGACGGTTAATTGTGCTGACAACACCGGAGCGAAGAATCTGTACATCATTTCGGTGAAGGGGATCAAGGGTAGACTTAACCGTCTTCCTTCTGCTTGCGTCGGTGACATGGTGATGGCCACCGTGAAGAAGGGAAAGCCAGATCTGAGGAAAAAGGTTTTGCCTGCTGTCATCGTTCGTCAACGTAAGCCATGGCGCCGAAAGGACGGTGTCTTCATGTACTTTGAAGGTAAACCCTAATTTGATCCATGTTCTTATTATTTGAGTTTGTGGTTTTTTAATTATTTTTCAATTGAAGGTTGCTTCTGTAATTTGTTGTTGAGTGACCTGTGTTCTGATTGGTCATTCACTATGTATAGAAGCATACAACTGTGTTATTGCCAGTTTTAAACAGCATGATGTGTGTTTATTTTGCATTGTGTTACCTGTCTGCTGGTAAATTACAAAATATATATGATTCTTATTCATTGTGCTTTGATGCTTGTACTGTTGCTAACTCATGGTGTGGTTTTCTTCAGATAACGCTGGTGTCATTGTGAATCCTAAGGGAGAAATGAAAGGTATCATTTGTTAATTCATCTGAGTTATCTATAGTAAATTGTTCTTGATATTCAAGCTTCAATATGTTTCATGTTTTTAAATTATCTCTGCTCTTTTTGTAATGGGGATAAACCCATTTTTTTTAATAATTTAAGAGTCTCTGTCTTAATGTTATTGCCAATGTTAATGGAGTTATGAGCTTTCAATCTGAGACCCTATACCACATATTTCAAATCTTATCTACTTGTTAGTTTGCCTTTGCTTCATTCCGAGCCATTTTGCTATAATTATAAATTGCATATTAACCTTTTTGTTATGACTTCTGTTACAGGTTCTGCTATTACTGGTCCTATTGGTAAGGAGTGTGCTGATCTATGGCCTAGAATCGCAAGTGCTGCCAATGCCATTGTTTGAGTGGAATTCTGTTTCAACTATCTTCTCTTTATAGTGTTTAAAGTCTGTTGTAGGCTTAGATTTATTTTATGCCCGGCTTTTTGTTATTCCTTGACTTGTTGCAAGTATACTTTTGAGGGATGCTATGTTTTTGGCTACACAGATTTTATTTGTTTTCTAAAATTATATCCCTTTAGTTATTTTACATTTTATAATTAGTTATATATTTGTTTTTGCCCAAATACATTTATGTCTAAATAGTTTTATGTTTAAGAATTTTGGGTTTACGTTTTTTATAAAGTGGTTACAAAATCCATTTTCACATGGATTGTGAAATTATTGAGGCTACAAAGAGGATTTTCACATGGATTGTGAAATTATTGAGCCTACATTATTGTTAAACGATATAATAGTGTTTTTTCTAAACTGATTTTAAAAGTACAATGGTGTAGCCCAACATAATTTCATTATTGATTGTTGTTTAATGAATAAATTTTAATGAGAATACTAAATATTTTTTCCCAAATGATTACTTTTTTAGTTATCCATTGTAATATTTAGGTTTACAAATTATCTTAAAAATTATCTATCAGAAGTTGAAAATTTTCGGTTCTTATAGCATCTTATGTGTTCTAATAGTAACCTATTTTACTGGGAAATTGATTCACTGACCTTTGCCCGCGAAAGGTAGGGTGCAGTTTGCTCATTTTTTTTCCATCGGATAAATCAAATCTTACTAATATCTTAATAATGACACGTCTCTATTTTATAATTTTCAAATTAGAACATCTCAGTTGCACTATTACACAGTGCACAAATAAATCACCAACACCTCCATTCGTGCTTAGTACACACTCAAATCACCAACACCTCCATTCTTGCCGTTTCTTGATGTCGTCATCATTGGCTGTCTCCGTCTGTCTCCGTCTCCAGTCGTCCTCATCTTGTTTATGTCGCTTAAATCCTTTTGCCTCGCCGTTGATGCCGGCTGCCACTGCACTCTCCAGTCGTCCCTCTTGTTTGCGTCGCTGAAATCCTCTTGCCTTGAAGTGGCCGCCACTGCACTACCCAGGTGGCTGTGCAACTCCACCGTCATGGCTAATTGAATATTGTTGATAATTTTTCAATTTGTTCATTCCTTTTTAAGCCATGTTTTGCAGTAAATACGGTGCACGCTGATGAAGCTTCTCCCGCTGCCCGCTGCCTTCACTGTGTAACATGAGGCAAGGTGGGAGACGAAGGGAGATAGAAGATGACGAATAGATTCGGTTCAAAGCTAAACATAGAGCTTTTCACTTGAATTTTTGTTTTTCAAAAATTAATAAAGAAAGATGGACACGTGACTTTTCTATTGATCACATGACGTATCAAATGGACTTAAACGCACAAAGTTAGAGTGACGTTACCGCGTAAACTTATAATTCGGTTCCATTACACCGAGACATGGTGATCTTGCGGCTTAATAATTTCAGTTAATCCATTATTTAAATCAAGTTACTCGTAGAAACTTGTTGCATTTCTATTCTTTGTTGAGACCGAATTAGCTTGGAGTTAAATCTGGCTCAAGTGTCTGTTTTACTCTTCAATTATCAACCAGAGGAAAACGTGTTAGCCAGCATAAAATTCTCTTTAAGGCCATTTAAACCAAATCCAATAATTTATTTGAGAATAAGTCTTGTGTAATGTGGGTTTGGTCCACAGTGTTCCAACTTCGCCATGCCCCATTTTTTGAGTCTCCAATGTACAATCTGGGACTTGGTTATGTTGCCGAACTTAAAAAAACTAGTTTCTGGTACCAATATCTGATAAATCACTTTCTTCTCCTGTAGACCAAATGATAGGGAGTTATTGTTTAGTAATGTGCAATTGATAATGACTGTACAATTCGTATCCACATTCAATGAATTCCTGTTATTCTATTGCGTTCAACTCACTTTGAAATGTAACTCGAAGTGGTTTGATGTGACTTTGAATAAACACACTAATGCTCAAGCTAGTGTGAGATTAAAGCGTGATTTGCAACTGATCTTCGTGACATTAATCTCACTGATAAGCATATTATTTGTGGAATTGATCTAAGATTATCTATGTGCGTTGAACTGGATCTTCAGCGTGGAAATTCAGTTCATGTAGGCTTTGGACCAATCCGAAACAGTCTTTTGTGTCATGTGTCTTTGCTGTTCTCACTTTTGCAGCATCGACTCCTTACCACACAATTGTTGTTGGCATATGTCGGCTTTAAAGAAATGCTATTTTCTATATAACTGATGAATGGAAGCTATACATAAAGTTTTTTGTATATTTTTATATAGGACATTAATAGATTGATTTTTCTCCTAATCAATTTAACATCAACATCTTCAACTTGGTAACTTGTAGTCCCGTCCATCATTGTCCTATGGTAAGCTGTCAATCTGATTGCATTTCTCAACCAATTCTTCTGACAAACTCCATTTAATTTGTCACCATCATTAACTCATAACTACCATAACTACTTTTGATTCTAAAAATTCATCAATGATATAGTGAATTGTACTCGTATTACTTTAGACACAAACTTCTACAAGTTAATTATAAATGTCTAAGCCTTTTCTTTTAATCATTGTTTGCATGCTAGCATGATATGAATCTTTTCTATATTACTTGAAATTCATTTGGAAATTTATGGTATAAAGTGTACTTTTGGAAGAAAAAGACACTGAATTCTCATCTGTTTACGTATGAATAGCGTGTACATTTATTATGTTCTGATAATAGACTTCATTTTAGTAGAAGCATACTAGGAATCAAACTTTGGCAAATCTTAGTGTAAAACACAAGCAAATGACAATGATGTACACACAAAACCTCAATAGCTGTCTTAGAAAAAGTGATTGAAATTGAACGCAACCCATTGATGTTACATCACTAGAGAACATTTTCAATCCTTTTATCAAACTGGGTCCTTCATTATTGTGCAAAGGTAGCAAAAGTAAACTATTCATGATAATGTTTTTTATTCTTTATCAACCACAGATCAGAAAGTGTCATTAAATATTTGATAGTACCTCATTGTGTTGTATATACACTTAAAAAAACTCACCTTTTTCATGATGTTTCATTTGTTATAGCAATACAATGAAACTCTCAAGATTTTTTCACAACTTTCAAGGAAACCAATTGATGAAGCTTCAAAGGAAAACAAGAGTTACCTCTTCAGTGACACTTGGTAATAATGTTCAAAGAAAGGCAACACTTGAGTGCTTGGTTAGAAAACTATTCTTTAAGTTGAAGAATTGCTGGAAACAATCTCTTGGGTGGAAAAGGAGGAGTCCACAGTATAGCTATGATCTTCAAAGCTATTGTCTTAATTTTGATGATGGCGCTTCAAATGATTGTATGATTCCATCTCATGTTTGTTGATGATTTTTTTGTTTTGATCTTTCTTATTTTTTGTTGTTGAAATATGATTAAGTTTATGTAGTGTTTGTTGTTGTTTTGTAGTCATATGATAAAGTACTATACAAATTGTATGACTGTAACATTTTTTGCGGTAATATATAATTGTAAATTGACTTCAGATCTTTGTTAATTTCATTTTTAAAAGATCTAAAATGTCTCGAATCTTTTTTTTTTCTTTAAAAAATAGTTTCCTCTTTTTAAAATGTCCCAATAATTTCATTTTAATATAATAAAAATAAGTTTTTGATCAATTTTTGGTTTAACTCCCGTTTTTTGCATGACAGTTTTTAAATTCAAACAAATCTGTTAGAGTTTTGATTTTCTATCTAATCAATTGGGCCGACTGATTCATTTTGATTTTGATTACTATGATAATAATTATTAATATTTATTTATTAAACAAATTTATAAAATTAATACATCCGTCGATTTATTATTTTCAATATTTATAATTTTAAAATCATGCAAAAGTTTGTTTCTATTTTAATATTAATTAATTTTTTCACTAAATGTTTATGTTATGTTTTTATTTTTTATTTTTTGAGAGATAAAAAGCATGAAATTCGATGAAAGAGAGTAAATATTTAGAAGGATGAAAATTGAAAATCATAAATTTAGTGAAAATTGAGTAAAAGGATTATAATCCAGTATAGACACACATTTCACCTCATATAATTTTATCACTAAGATGTAAAGCTGAGTATTGTTTTATAAAATACGAATTTTTGTTTATGTGTTCGAACAAATAAATCATACACTTTTTCACTCCGTTCATCCATAACAGAGGAGAAACTTAAAATTCTTTTATGATCTTTATGTTATCCCACTCTTAAAATCAAGGTAAAAATTCTTTTTTAACTAAGATAAAAGGGATTTTTTTTTTATTACAGTGCAAGTGTGTTTTATTGTTTATAGAATAATCATATTATTATGGACATTGGTTTTTTATTGTTACAAATATTTGTTGTGAAAATATTGAATTTTATTAAGTAAAGAAAAGATCAAACAAATTTAATATATTATAAATTTTAATTAAAAAATAAATTTTAATTAATAGTATATACATTTCACTCATTAATTAAATATGATTCTTAGAGTCATGCATTTCACTCATAAACACTAACTATATGTCTGAAAAACTAATACATCTTACAAATAGTATATACATGATCTTCCTTATTCTTTATTTATTAAATAGGTCTTTCCTTATCCTTATCGTGTATTTCATGTGAGAAGAAATATTATATAACCTAAAAGTAAAAATAAAAAGTGAATGTAAATTCTAACCAATATTTTATTTATGTATTTTGTATCTGTCATTATCTATCATTTATATGTTTTGTATCTGTCATTATCTATAAGATAATCGTTTTTAAATTTATGTTATGGAAACGCTCTATCATAAATGAGATTATATATTATAAATGTAATTTTTACGACTTTTGCAAAAAACCTTTAAATTATCTTTTGTAATTTTATTTAATTTATAATTTCTCGTTTTATGTTTTTTATAAACAAGTTCGAAAACCTTTAATTCTCGTTTCAATCCATAACTTGCTTACCAAAAAATTGATAATGTTTTTAAAGTATTTCATTAAGTTTTATAACATTATATATTATTACCTATAAATTATAAGTTACATAAAATTATATTGTGTTATGTTTTTTTTTAATTTTAAAAACTATTATGATCATGCACATGTTAATGTTAGATTTTTTCCATCATTTGTTGCATAGTGCTTTTCCAATTATTATTAATTTTTATAACTTTATTGGATTCTTATATGTGAGAATGCATCAATGCAATGTAACATTGTCTGAAACAATATAGGTGCATGTTCTAATTTTGTAAAATATGACGCTTACTAAAAGTCTAAAATTTAAAAAAAAATACATAATCATTGAAAATTATTAGTAATTTTAAAAGCTAAATTAAATAAAAAATGATTTGAAAATAATCATAAAAATTGCAATTATAATTTTTCTATCATTTATGACTCTAGAACTTTTTCGCTAGATCTCACAATCACTAAATAAATTGTAATTAAGTGTCTATTCACACTTAAAAAAAAATATAAACAATTAGAAATTTATATTTTGAAAATATTTTTATAATTTTAAGATTATCAAAATTTACTATGCATAAAACACTTGTTAAATCAATTAAAAAATTTGTAAAATCAATTATATATTCCATTTAATAAGTCTTGCAGTGTTAAGTTAGACTTTTAATCTAATTTAAAAATTATTTTTTTAAGTATGTTTGTTACATACCAATTTAAACTTTTTCTATTTTTTTTCTGCATAATATACCCACTATAAAATTCACTTTGAATCTAAAGGCATAATTTATAAGATATTATAGTATGCCAAAATTTTAAAAAGACTAATAATAAAAATATAAATATAAAACTAAATATTCAATTTCATACAAAAATAACATATAAGTACTATGACTAAATAAAGTTTTTCAAATTATATAGAATAATGTAAAAAAATTGAATCATTTGTATTTACATATAAATTTGTATTAAGTATAAGAATTAATGAGTAATGAAGGTACATGTAGCATACAACTATATGACATAACACTTTAAGATTATAAGATGCTGATACAATACCGCACAAGACTAAACTACCACTTGATACATTCTTCCATCTTAGGAGAACTTGCCTTGTCAGTAACCTATAATATAGAAGATGTCAAGAGAATACAACAATATTAGAAGGGGTTCAAGAGAATACAACAATATTAGAAGGGGTTACAACACTATTTTGTTGTTTCCACCTCTTGCCAATATTGAACTGTAAAAGATAATATTGTTATATTTTCGAATAACTTCTCAATATCTATCAATCAAAGAAAACATTCTATATTATATTATTTTCTTTGACTATCAACATTGAAAAATTAATTCCTAATCATATTGTAATATTGTTCACAAAACAAGATCTTGAAATATTAGTTTTGAATATAATCTTTTATTTCATTGTTGCAACGCATAAAAAAATTGGTGAATGGTAAAACATTGAAATATAAAGTAATACATGTTACATTCAATTGTTTTCATTCACGTTCTTTTGCAATAGAATTAATGTATTATCTCGGTTTGTTTAGCCACGGAGGAGAAAAGTCCATATTTTATTTAGTTTTTATTTAAAAATGAAATAAATTTTTTTACGCATTTTTTGTCTCAAATCAAAAGTAATCTAGATTATTGAGTTTCTTTGTCGTCCATAATCAAATTTTTGTCATCTATTTATTGAGTATGAATGCTCAACACAGTGCCAACATATTAATCCACATGAAACATTACTAATCAACGTACAACTGTCACAATACTCATTTAGAACGCTAATGACACACTATATATTTGAGTCACAAACATTGATAATGATTAAAATGTTAGGATTCTTCTTCAAAATTATACTCGTAGGTTTAAACAAAAAAAATGTAAAATTATAAAAACTTTTATTTCAATATATATATATATATATATATATATATATATATATATATATATATATATATATATATATATATATATATATATATATATATATATATATATATATATATATATATATATATATATATAGACACATTTCACCTCATATAATTTTATCACTAAGATGTAAAGCTGAGTATTGTTTTCTAAAATACGAATTTTTGTTTATGTGTTCGAACAAATAAACCATACACTTTTTCACTCCGTTCATCCATAACCGAGGAGAAAATTAAAATTCTTTTATGATCTTTATGTTATCCCACTCTTAAAATCAAGGTAAAAATTCTTTTTTAACAAAGATAAAAGGGATTTTTTTTATTATAGTGCAAGTGTGTTTTATTGTTTATAGAATAATCATATTATTATGGACATTTGTTTTTTATTGTTACAAATATTTGTTGTGAAAATATTGAATTTTATTAAGTAAAGAAAAGATCAAACAAATTTAATATATTATAAATTTTAATTAAAAAATAAATTTTAATTAATAGTATATACATTTCACTCATTAATTAAATATGATTCTTAGAGTCATGCATTTCACTCATAAACACTAACTATATGTCTGAAAAACTAATACATCTTATAAATAGTATATACATGATCTTCCTTATTCTTTATTTATTAAATAGGTCTTTCCTTATCCTTATCGTGTATTTCATGTGAGAAGAAATATTATATAACCTAAAAGTAAAAATAAAAAGTGAATGTAAATTCTAATCAATATTTTATTTATGTATTTTGTATCTGTCATTATCTATCATTTATATGTTTTGTATCTGTCATTATCTATAAGATAATCGTTTTTAAATTTATGTTATGGAAACGCTCTATCATAAATGAGATTATATATTATAAATGTAATTTTTACGACTTTTGCAAAAAACCTTTAAATTATCTTTTGTAATTTTATTTAATTTATAATTTCTCGTTTTATGTTTTTTATAAACAAGTTCGAAAACCTTTAATTCTCGTTTCAATCCATAACTTGCTTACCAAAAAATTGATAATGTTTTTAAAGTATTTCATTAAGTTTTATAACATTATATATTATTACCTATAAATTATAAGTTACATAAAATTATATTGTGTTATGTTTTTTTTTATTTTAAAAACTATTATGATCATGCACATGTTAATGTTAGATTTTTTCCATCATTTGTTGCATAGTGCTTTTCCAATTATTATTAATTTTTATAACTTTATTGGATTCTTATATGTGAGAATGCATCAATGCAATGTAACATTGTCTGAAACAATATAGGTGCATGTTCTAATTTTGTAAAATATGACGCTTACTAAAAGTCTAAAATTAAAAAAAAAATACATAATCATTGAAAATTATTAGTAATTTTAAAAGCTAAATTAAATAAAAAATGATTTGAAAATAATCATAAAAATTGCAATTATAATTTTTCTATCATTTATGACTCTAGAACTTTTTCGCTAGATCTCACAATCACTAAATAAATTGTAATTAAGTGTCTATTCACACTTAAAAAAAAATATAAACAATTAGAAATTTATATTTTGAAAATATTTTTATAATTTTAAGATTATCAAAATTTACTATGCATAAAACACTTGTTAAATCAATTAAAAAAT